>CP049708.1:13580924-13707909 GCA_004148225.2 Heterodera glycines | reverse complement strand
TTGGCAAATAGTTAAATTTAAGCTTGTCGGTACATCCCAAAAACTAGAAGAGGTGCAACAGTGATTAGAAGAGGTGCAACAGTGATTAGAAGAGGTGCAACAGTGATTAGAAGAGGTGCAACAGTGATTAGAAGAGGTGCAACAGTGATTAGAAGAGGTGAAACAGTGATTAGAAGAGGTGCAACAGTGATTAGAAGGGGTATAAAAGTGATTGAATGTGGTACAAAAATGATTAGAAGAGGTACACAAATTGAATGCAATTTATTATAAATTTTAAAAAATAAATGAATTATTCCTTTTATTAATTAAAAAGATAATTTTGAAATGTACAAGAATTGAATATTTAAATTAATATGAAATTAATTTTTATAAATTCAATTAAAAAAAATATGAAATTCTTTATTAAAAGATAATTATTATATTTTACATAAATTCTTTTATTATTAATTTACAACAAATCTTTAAATATAAATTGATACAACAGTGATTAGAAGAGGTACAACAGTGATTAGTAAATTCATTAAATTAAAACGAAAATATTTTTTAACAAATTTAATTAAAAAAATACATGAAATTCTATCAATTAAAAAAATAATTAATTTAAACTTATAAAATTTATTTATCAAAAAAAATTAAATTAAATATAATTTTTTATTTATTAACTCAACAAAATATTTTAAATTAATTAAAATCATTGAAAATAAAACCAAACATTTAAATTTATTAAAAGTAATGAAAATTAACCCAAAAAATACAAAGAAAAATAATTTACACCGGCCGGATTCGAACCTGCCGCCCCCCCCCCCAAAAGATGACTCAGAATCCCCAATCACACAGGGATTCTGAGGTCTAAACGATGTCAAAAGTAAAATCTGATCACGTATTCGTGATCAGCGTCATAAAATAGCCCTAATAACATGTTTCTGGAAGATTTTTGGTGAAAAAATTTTTCCACTCAAAAATCCTGGTCACCCCCCTTTGGTCCCGAACCCCAAAATCACTTTTATTTTGGTATCATTTTTTAAAAATGTGATAAAAATATGAAATAAAATTTATTTGGTAGAGCAAAAAATTGCGGATTTTTTCAGTATTTAAAATTTCAAAAGCACCTTTACGGAACCGAGTTCTGAATTTTTTTCTGAAAATTCGGATTTTTCCAGAAATTCTTGAATAACTTTTTTTCATTTGAAGATATAAATTTCATTTAAATCCCATAAAATTCTCCTGATTTTTCTCTATTTTTAAGGCTTTATTCCTGTAAAATTGATCAACCCTTCGATTTGTTATGAATTTTCAAATATTAGGCCAAAATCCCGAGGGCCAAAAAATTGCCAAAAAATAAAGAATTTTTAAAAAATTCCAAAAATTTTGAAACGAAAAATAAACATCATATTCGTGCTCAGGACCCTAATTTACCCCAGAAAAAATTTTTTCACCCTCTTTTTCAACCCAAAAAAAATTTTTGAAAATTTCTAGGGGGCCTAGCTCGAAAATTTTTGAAAATTTTCGAAAATGAAGTACACCGTTCGATAGAGCTTAAAAAGCTCTACAATTTTGCTCTAAGGCCATTTTTGGCTAAAACCAACCCCTGACGAGTTATGGGCCCGGGACTCAAATGTCCCGCTCAGGCCAAAAATTTTTTCTATTTCCGGAAAAAAAGTTGGCCTGCTCCTACGGGCAGAACTACGACTGTGCTCGAAAAACGGTTGCTTGAAAGTGGTCTCCGTTTTTCTGGGAAAATTCGTTAAAAAATCATAAAATTCAAAAACCAAAAAATCGTTTTTTAGGCCTAGCTTGAAAATTTTTCAAAAATTTCGAAATTTTAAAACTTGGTTGGATAGCCTTTCAAATACTACACATTTTTGCTCAGAAACAATTTTTCGTTCAAAGCAACCCCTGGCGAGTTATTCGCCTGGTACTGAAGTGTACACTTTTGGGTAAAAAAAATTAGCCAAGGCTACAGCCTTGGGCGCCCAACGTAGGGCTTAGGTTTTGCTGGCAAAGTTGTCGGGGATAGTCTGACTTAAAATCCTACCAGCAAGAGCTAAGCGATCCCGGTCCAAAGAAAAAATTTCGTAGAAGAAAAACTGCACGAAAAAGTGAGAAATCCGTCCCTGGGACTCAGTCGTCCGCGCTAAATTTTTTTCTATAGTTTTCCCGGATTCTCCTCAAAAAGTTGTAAGACCCTTCCACTACTTTCAGGGCGCTCCCGGCCTTCGGCCGGGAGATTTTGTTTTTTGAAACGAAACTCCTTGTCAATATAACGTATATATTAACTAGGGTGCACAGTTGGCTTTGTTGTATTGAGTTGAGTTCTGTTGCTGTGGGGAAAGCGCTTCGCGCTCAGGGACGCGGCTTCGCCGCGTCGCTAGAAAGTGATGTAATTTAGCAATTGATCGCAGGCTCAGGACGGGCGCTTCGCGCCCGTTTTTTAATTTTGTGGGGAACATTCGGCCGCTTCGCGGCCTCAGGACGGGCGCTTCGCGCCCGTTTTTTAATTTTTTGCGGGACATTCGGCCGCTTCGCGGCCTCAGGACGGGCGATTCGCGCCCGTTTTTTAATTTTTTGGGGGACATTCGGCCGCTTAGCGGCCTCAGGACGGGCGCTTCGCGCCCGTTTTTTAATTTTGTTGGGAACATTCGGCCGCTTCGCGGCCTCAGGACGGGCGCTTCGCGCCAGTTTTTTTAATTTTTTGGGGGACATTCGGCCGCTTCGCGGCCTCAGGACGGGCACTTCGCGCCCGTTTTTAATTTTTTGATGAACAATTATTATAAGAAAAATAAAATATTCGACTAAAAGTTAAAGGAGTTTTTTCATAACTTTTGCTTGATTATTTCTTAATTAAAAAGCAAAAAAAAAAATTTTTTTATTTAATTTTTTAAAAATTTTTACAATTTAATCACGTAAAAAATGAAAACAATAAGTCGCTGAATACTTCAAAAGTTTCTTATTGAAATATATTAATTGATGCATTTATTTTAGATCATTTCCGTGTCCGTCTTCTGCGTTATCTCCACCATCATTTTCAACCCGTGGGCGCCGCTTTGGTTTGTTACAAAAAAAAAGTTTTTTTATTCGGCCGCTTCGCGGCCTCAGGACGGGCGCTTCGCGCCCGTTTTTAATTTTTTGGGAGACATTCGGCCGCTTCGCGGCCTCAGGACGGGCGCTTCGCGCCCGTTTTTAATTTTTTTGAGAACATTCGGCCGCTTCGCGGTCTCAGGACGGGCGCTTCGCGCCCGTTTTTTAATTTTGTGGTCACATCATTTCCGCTTCGCGGCCTCAGGACGGGCGCTTCGCGCCCGTTTTTAAATTTTTTTTCGGACATTCGGCCGCTTCGCGGCCTCAGGACGGGCGCTTCGCGCCCGTTTTTAATTTTGTTGAGAACATTCGACCGCTTCGCGGCCTCAGGACGGGCGCTTCGCGCCCGTTTTTTAATTTCGTGGGGAACATTCGGCCGCTTCGCGGCCTCAGGACGGGCGCTTCGCGCCCGTTTTTAAATTTTTTAGGGGACCCGGCTTCATGGGCCTTGCGGGCGTCAAGCTGAACCCGATTTCGTCCGTCACTCTGATCACCGCTGTCGGCATCGGTGTCGAGTTCACTGCACATGTTGCGCTCGCATTTCTCACCTCGTTGGGCACCCGGGAGGAGCGGATGGTCCAATGCTTGCAGCACATGTTCGTGCCGGTCATCCATGGCGGCATGTCCACCCTGCTGGTCAGTCAGTCATTCAATCAGCAGGCTGAAAGTGGGAAATGCCAGAAAATTAAAAATTTCAATAAAAATGAAAAAATTTTCTCTATTTTTAAAAATTTTAGAAAAAAACCTGCCAGAAAATTTTTTTAAAAGTCGCTGAAAATATTTTCCATTTTTTTTGAAAATTTCTTTGAAAATTCGGGCGCCTTTGATTTTGAACACATCATTTGCTTGTATTGTATTTACTAAATTTGGCTTAAAACAGAGTGACCAATTATGGTTTTAATTAACCTCTTTTTCTTCTTCCAGGGCATCATCATTCGGCCGCTTCGCGGCCTCAGATTGGCGCTTCGCGCCCGTTTTTTAATTTTTTGGGGGATATTCGGCCGCTTCGCGGCCTCAGGACGGGCGCTCCCACTCCTCAGAATCCCAAATCACACAGGGATTCTGAGGTCTTAACCATGTCTAAAGTAAAATCTGATATTGTAATTAGACCCGCATGGAATTCAATGAAACCCGGAAAAACTTAATGAAGTTTCCCACATATCACTCCATTTTCGGAAAACCCAAACCGTCTGAGGCTAATCAATTACCTACGACTGTATTTATTTATTTCTATAACTTTTTTTAAAAAAGTGATAAAAAGCTAAATTAAAATTTATAAAATTTAGCAAAAAATTGCGGATTTTTTGAGTATATTATTTTTATAAAATACTTTTTCAGAATGGAGTTAGGAATTTTTTTCTGAAAAATCAAATTTTTCCAGAAATTCTGGAATAACTTTTTTATTTTGGAAGATAGAAATTCCAAACAAATCTCATAAAATTCTCCTAATTTTTTGCTATTTTTCAAACCTTATTACACTAAATTTGATCAAAAACGAAGAGAGTTATGAATTTTCGAAATTTCACTGGATTTCCCGGGGCCCAAATAGTGACGATTTTTCAAAAATTTTTAACCACCTTCCAAAAAGTCTAAAACCCAAAATAAAATATATATTTGAGTTCAGCACCTTAAATTAGGCCATAAAAATGCATTTTGGCTAATTTAGAAGCAAAAAAATTTTTCACGAAATGCAAAACCATGGGGTCCCCCCTTTGGTTTTGAGTTTCAAAATCACAATTAATTTTATAACTTTTTTTAAATTCATGATAAAAACATGAGATAAAGCACATTAGATAGAGCTTAAAATTCTCTACAAAAAAGCTCTTAGACGATTCTTTGATAAAATCAACTCCTGACGAGTTATTGCGCCAGAACTGAAATTGAGGCCTAGCAACCAAAAATTTTCTATTTCCAAAAAATTTTTGAAAAATTTTTCTGAAAATGACACCAATCGATAGAGCTCGAAAAACGGTTGCTTGAAAGTGGTCTCCGTTTTCCTGGGAAAAATCGGCAAAAAATAATAAAATTCAAAAACGAAAAATTTTCGAGGGGGCCTAGCTCGAAAATTTCTGAAAATTTCAGAAATCTAAAAACACGGTTGGATAGAGCTCGTCAATCTGTACAAAAAAGCCGCTTACACCGACCTCCTCCAATCAAACCCCGGTGAGTTATTCTGCTGGCGCTGAAATGGCCCAAAAAAGTGACCCATTTTTGCGCAGTTTTCCAGAAAAACTGGTAAGGCCTAGGGGTTCGGTCAAGAAACAAAAAATGTGCCAAACATCCATACGAAGCTCCTTTACGGAGCCGATTTTTTTGAGTAGAGTTGGTCGGAACCGGGACTGGTACTGAAAAAAACGGGTACAACTGAGTACCCAGTCCCGGTTTTGACAAGTTTTGACCGGGACCGGGAAATTCCCGGGAGTTTTCCCGGTTTTCCCAGCCAAAAGTCCCGGTTTTTCAACCCGAAAAATTCCCGGTCCGTTTTTGTCAAAATTCCCGGTCCCGACCAACCCTAGTTTTGAGGAAAATAATGTCCTATTTAACTAGCGGGTGCGTGAACCGTCGACTATTTAGCTGGGAAAAAGCGCTTCGCGCTTTGGGAGCTTCGCTACCTAGATATGCTATTGCGTTGTGAAGAGATTTGGAATTTTTAAAAGATTATCTGGGATTTTTAGGCCGCTTCGCGGCCTCAGACGGTCGCTTCGCGCCCGTTTTTAAATTTAGTTGGGCCTTTTCGGCCGCTTCGCGGCCTCAGACGGGCGCTTCGCGCCCGTTTTTAAATTTTTTGGGCCTTTTCGGCCGCTTCGCGGCATAGTACGGGCGCTTCGCGCCCGTTTTTCAAATGTTGTTTTGCTCTGACGGGCGCTTCGCGCCCGTTTTTTAAATTTGTTACAATCATTTCTCAATTATAATTCACTTCCGCACAGTTCGTTGGGCCTTTTCGGCCGCTTCGCGGCATAGTACGGGCGCTTCGCGCCCGTTTTTCAAATGTTGTTTTGCTCTGACGGGCGCTTCGCGCCCGTTTTTTAAATTTGTTGAGATCGGACGGGCGCCTCGCGCCCGTTACAACGGTGTTAGAAGAGGTTCAATAGTGATCAGAAGAGGTACAACTGTGATAAAAAGGGTACAAAAGTGATTTGAAGAGGTACATCAGTGATTAGTAAAGGTACAACAGTGATTAAAAGAGGTACAAAAGTGATTAGAAGAGGTACAACAGTGATTAGAAGAGGTACAAAAGTGATTAAAAGAGGTACAACAGTGATTAGAAGAGTGGCCAATTTTCAATCAAATTAATAATTCTTGGTATCATTCAATAGCTTTAAATGTTGTGTACAACAGTGATTAAAAGAGGTACAAAAGTGATTAGAAAGGTACAACAGTGATTAGAAGAGGTACAAAAGTCTAACTTGTTATGAGGTGTACAAAAATAATTTCATAATTTTAAATATAATTTTATAGAATTAGGTTTATTTAAAAATTTTAAAAAAACAAAATAATAAAAAATGTAAAAGTTTATTTTTTAATTAAAAAGCGCTTCGCGCTTCTTGAGCTTCGCTACCTAGATAAGCTATGGGTTGTGGAGTAATTGTTGGTCCAGAAGATATTTGAGATTAATCAAAAAATTTTATTAGGGCGCTTTGTGGAGAATTGGAATTTTTAACAAATTATCTGGGGCTTTTAGGCCGCTTCGCGGCCTCTAACGGGCGCTTCGCGCGTTTTTTAAATTTGGTGATTCTTAGGCCGTTTCGCGGCCTCGAACGGGCGCTTCGCGCCCGGTTTCTAAATTTTGTTGAGCTTGGACGGGCGCTTCGCGCCCGTTGTTAAATTTTGTTGAGGCCAAACGGGCGCTTCGCGCCCGTATTTATATGTTGTTGAGCTCAGACGAGGTACAAAATTGTTGGAAGATGTATAGAAGAGGTACAAATCTGATTAGAAGAGGTACAAGATTATTAGAAGGGGTACAAATCTGGTCAGAAGAGGTACAACTGTGATTAGAAGTGGTACAACAGTGATCAGAAGGGGTAGAACAGTGATGAGAAGAGGTACAACTGTGATAGAAGAGGTGCAACAGTGATAAAAGAGGTACAAATCTGATTAAAGAGGTACAACAGTGATTAGAAGAGGTACAACAGTGATAAAAGAGGTACAAAAAAAATAATTTAATTTAAATTGAAAAATTTTATTTTTTATGGATTAAACAAAACTATTAATATTTATTAAAATGAAAGTTAATAATATAATATTTATTTAATTTGAAATGATATTAAACAATGTAAAGTAATCAAAAAATGCTTATAAAAATAATGTACACCGGCCGGATTCGAACCTGCCGCCCCCCCCCCCAGAAGATGACTCAGAATCCCCTATCACACAGGGATTCTGAGGGCTTAACGATGTAATAACTGAAATCTGATGTCAGATTTTGTAGGCAGCTTTACGCCCTAAGATGGGCGCTTCGCGCCCATTTCTAAATTTGTGGGGCTCGTAAGAACACTTCGTGGCCTCGGTGCTTCGCGCCCGCTTCAAAATATGTTACATGTTACATGAAAACGGAGGGAGTTCATGAATTTCCTCTCTGAGCATGTAACATGTAACATGTATTAACATAATGAAAGCAATGAATTTTTGAAAAGTTATTAAGGGGTTGTAGGCAGCTTTACGCCCTAAGATGGGCGCTTCGCGCCCATTTCTAAATTTGTGGGGCTCGTAAGAACACTTCGTGGCACCTGAACACAAAAAAAAAAAAAAATTCAATTAATTGATCTGAGCTCAGCAGGGAGTTCATGAATTTCCTCTCTGAGCATGTAACATGTAACATGTATTAACATAATGAAAGCAATGAATTTTTGAAAAGTTATTAAGGGGTTGTAGGCAGCTTTACGCCCTAAGATGGGCGCTTCGCACTAAAATTTTTCTATTAGCTTTTCTGAAAGTGTTAAGAGCCCTCGGTGCTTCGCGTCCGCTTCAAAATATGTTACATGTTACATGAAAACGGAGGGAGTTCATGAATTTCCTCTCTTAGCATGTAACATGTAACATGTATTAACATAATGAAAGCTGCGCCAGGACAAATTTTTCGTACGAAGGCCCCGCAGCTTTACGCCCTAAGATGGGCGCTTCGCGCCCATTTCTAAATTTGTGGGGCTCGTAAGAACACTTCGTGGCCTCGGTGCTTCGCGCCCGATTCAAAATATGTTACATGTTACATGAAAACGGAGGGAGTTCATGAATTTCCTCTCTGAGCATGTAACATGTAACATGTATTATATGCGCAGGAGCCAGTTTAAAACAGTTAAAACAGGACAGAAGAAAGCAGCTTTACGCCCTAAGATGGGCGCTTCGCGCCCATTTCTAAGTTTGTGGGGCTCGTAAGAACACTTCGTGGCCTCGGTGCTTCGCGCCCGCTTCAAAATATGTTACATGTTACATGAAAACGGAGGGAGTTCATGAATTTCCTCTCTGAGCATGTAACATGTAACATGTATTAACATAATGAAAGCAATGAATTTTCAGATTGTGTCATTAGGGGTTGTAGGCAGCTTTACGCCCTAAGATGGGCGATTCACGCCCATTTCTAAATTTGTGGGGCCCGTATTTTATGGTTTCTTTAGCCATTCGCGCGATGACGCGCTGTGTGTAGCCTTTTGATAAAAAAAATAAATAGATTTTCTCATTAGCATAAGACAGCGGTACCTTTGCACTTTTTCCCATATCCAGAACTACTAATCCAATAACAGTGACTTGTCTTCGGACCATTGTCACACAAAATAAAAGCACTAAATGACTGCAAGAAAACCGAAATTTGTGGGGCTCGTAAGAACACTTCGTGGCCTCGGTGCTTCGCACCCGCTTCAAAATATGTTACATGTTACATGAAAACGGAGGGAGTTCATGAATTTCCTCTCTGAGCATGTAACATGTAACATGTATTAACATAATGAAAGCAATGAATTTTTGAAAAGTTATTAAGGGGTTGTAGGCTGCTTTACACCCTAAGATGGGCGCTTCGCGCCCATTTCTAAATTTGTGGGGCTCGTAAGAACACTTCGTGGCCTCGGTGCTTCGCGCCCGCTTCAAAATATGTTACATGTTACATGAAAACGGAGGGAGTTCATGAATTTCCTCTCTGAGCATGTAACATGTAACATGTATTAACATAATGAAAGCAATGAATTTTTGAAAAGTTATTAAGGGGTTGTAGGCAGCTTTACGCCCTAAGATGGGCGCTTCGCGCCCATTTCAAAATTTGTGGGGCTCATAAGAACACTTCGTGGCCTCGGTGCTTCGCGCCCGCTTTAAAATATGTTACATGTTACATGAAAACGGAGGGAGTTCATGAACTTCCTCTCTGAGCATGTCTTTATGTAACATGTATTAACATAATGAAAGCAATGAATTTTTGAAAAGTTATTAAGGGGTTGTAGGCAGCTTTACGCCCTAAGATGGGCGCTTCGCGCCCATTTCTAAATTTGTTGGGCTCGTAAGAACACTTCGTGGCCTCGGTGCTTCGCGCCCGCTTCAAAATATGTTACATGTTACATGAAAACGGAGGGAGTTCATGAATTTCCTCTCTGAGCATGTAACATGTAACATATAATAAAACATAAAAAGCATTAACTTCATCTTATTTTTCTCTATTTTTGTTGTTTTATTGCATAATAAATGACCAATTCTATTATGAGTTATGAATTTTCAAATTTAAACCCAAATACCCAAGGGCAAAAAATTGCAAATTTTTGCAAAATTTTTTTAAAAATTCCAAAAATTCTGAGACGCAAAACAAACATCGTATTCGTGCTCAAAATACTCCAGAAAAATATTTTTCACCCCCCTTGTGGCCCAAAAAAAAATTCCGAAAATTTTGGGGTGTTAAAAGAATGACTTTCACACAGAAAAATAATTTATTTAAAATATTAATTTTTTTTTGTTAATAATTTAAATGTATTAATTTTTTATTATTAACTTGAAATTATTAAAAACGTAAAAATAAGCAAAAAAATACATAAAAATATTGTGAATTTTCGGATTCGACTTCCCCCCCCCCCTCAAAATGATGCCCCAGAATCCCCAATCACACGGGGATTCTGAGGTCTTAACGTGGTCAAAACTGAAATCTGATTTCAGATTCGTAATCAGGGTCCTAAAATATGAAATGAAATTTATAAAATAGAGAAAAAAATCGCGGATTTTTTCATTATTTTAATTTGTGAAAATAGGTTTTCAGAACCGAGTTCTGAATTTTTTTCTGAAAATTCGTAAATTATTCGAACCCTGGGAATAACTTTTTTCATTTTACAGATAGAAATTCCAAATAAAGTCCATAAAATCGTAAAATCAAGCCAAATTTCGATTTTTGAGGCCCCATGATTTTTTTGTTTTCGCTATCGGCACTGTAAATTAAAAATTCACAATAGAAGTCGACCTTGCTCTATCCAATGGTATATAACACATATGCATTTTCCGACTAACAGCTCGCGAGGTTCCCTTGTAAGTGTTTGCTGCGAATGCTCAGCACATCAAAATACCCCAGAAAAATATTTTTAATTGCGCAATCTGATCGCCAACGCAGAATGGCACAGAGATTCGGTGGATATGTGCATGAACGCGTTGTTCATCAATGGACTCGCAGACGATTCAATCAGGGCTGAACTGATCAAAAAAGGCGATAATGCTCTGAAGTTCAAAGACGGAATCGAAACTGCGGTGCTTTAGGAACAATCATCATTGGACGCAGAACGAATCGGTGGACATGGGCCAAGAGAAATGATGGCCAAGGTTCCATCTCAAAGAAAGGTAGAAGAAGACCGGAGGAATGAACACACCAGGGAAAATTCATCGATGCGGAAGGAACGGTCATTGGGCGAGTGAATACCCCAGCAAAAACACTGAATTCCGAAAATGTGGAAGGATTGGACATTGGGCAGTGGCCTGCAAATCAAAGCAGAGCTCGTCATCAAACGCAGCCAAAGGAAGGCAACGCTCCTCATACTTCAAAGGAAAGCCGGTGCATCAAATCAGTGCACAAAAGCGTGATTATTCCACGGATGTTGCAAGCTTCGTCAAGCCAAAAAAAGTCAAATTACTTACAGCTCCACCAGCATTTATTCAATTACAATTGCAAAAAGAAAAAAACACTGGTTCACTAAGCCTTAAAGGCAAATGCATAAATTTTCGTAACACTGAGACTGTCAGCAAAGTCAGTTTTAGCGCCGCTGAGACTCAGTTGGCCACCGGACCAAAAAATCCGTATTTTTCCCGGATGCGCCGTCAAAAGTTGGTTATACAATGTATAACTTTCAGACCCGTATCTATTCCCGTTCTGCTCAAATTAGTTTTTGAGATGAGTTGCCTTGTCAATATAACGTATATATAACTAGCGCGTGCTTGAAAATACGTGGAATTAGAATGGTTGCAACAAATTCGAGACCAAAAATCCGGAACGAAGTGCTCCAAAATCACGCCGAAATCTTCAGTGAAAGACTTGGCCGCTGTACACGACACATCACGTTAAAATTTAAATGGATGTAGAGCCAAAAAGATGCAAGCAGGTCCCGTGCCATTCGCGTTGCATCCCGAGGTGTAGAAGGTTAAAAACCAATGGTGCCGAAGCAAGGAATTCGGGCTTTCACCGGACAAGGTGGAAGCAATTCAAAAAATTGCCGACACCGGAAAATTTGAAAGAACTTCAAGGTACAACTGATAAGAAGAGGTACAACAGTTATTAGAAGAGGTACAATAGTGATTAGAAGAGTTACAACAGTTATTAGAAGAGGTACAATATTATTAGTTAAACAATATTTTAAATTAATAAAAACATTGAGAATATTGTGATGGATTGTCGATAAGGGCGCTTATCGCCCGTTTTTCAAATTTTGTTGGCCTTACAGAGATTAGAAGAGGTACAACAGTGATTAAAATTTGAACAAAAGTGATTAGAAGAGGTACAAAAGTGATTAGAAGAGGTACAAAAGTGATTAGAAGAGGTACAACAGTTATTAGAAGAGGGTGGTCAACAAACAAGAAAAAATATTTTAAATTAATAAAAACATTGATTTTTTAAATTTTGTTGGGCTTATAAGGGCGCTTATCGCCCGTTTTTCAAATTTTGTTGGCCTTACAGAGATTAGAAGAGGTACAACAGTGATTAAAATTTGAACAAAAGTGATTAGAAGAGGTACAAAAGTGATATAAGAGGTACAAAAGTGAGGCCCGGCACCGACAAGTGATGAGAAGAGGCACGTAAGAAATGCAAAGAGGTACAACAGTGATGAGAAGAGATACAACAGTGTGAGAAGAGGTACAACAGTGATTAATAGAGGTACAACTGTGATTAAAATCGACTTTTGAGCAGCCGACCTAGTCACAAAAGTGATTAGAAGAGGTACAAAAGTGATTAGAAGAGGTACAACAGTTATTAGAAGAGGTACAATATTATTAGTTAAACAATATTTTAAATTAATAAAAACATTCCAATAGCTGGCTTGTGCCGTGACAACTACTGCAGAACAATGAACAGTAGGGAATGATCCCTGAACTCAAAGAACTCAATCACCGGACAGGTCAGTCAATGTACATGACAAGAACAAATATTTTTGAATCTCAACGTCTGACTCTTCACCGAGAAGGATCAGAAGAGGTACAACAGTGATTAAAATTTGAACAAAAGTGATTAGAAGAGGTACAAAAGTGATTAGAAGAGGTACAACAGTTATTAGAAGAGGTACAATATTATTAGTTAAACAATATTTTAAATTAATAAAAACATTGATGTTTTAAATTTTGTTGGGCTTATAAGGGCGCTTATCGCCCGATTTTCAAATTTTGTTGGCCTTACAGAGATTAGAAGAGGTACAACAGTGATTAAAATTTGAACAAAAGTGATTAGAAGAGGTACAAAAGTGATATAAGAGGTACAAAAGTGATTAGAAGAGGTACAAAAGTGATTAGAAGAGGTACAAAAGTCTAACTTGTTATGAGATGTACAAAAATAATTTCATAATTTTAAATATAATTTTATAGAATTAGGTTTATTTAAAAAAAATAAAAAAACAAAATAATAAAAAATGTAAAAGTTTATTTTTTAATTAATAAACGGAATAATTTATTTTACTTTATTTTGAAATGAATTATTATGCATCCAAATTTTTAAATCTAATTTTGCTTAAAAATAAATCTATTCATCAAAAGAAAAATTAAATTTAATTAAAATAATTTTGTTAATAATAATAAAACCAAAAAATAATTTCTTTAATTTAAAAAAAAAATAAATTTAAATAATTTAAAACAAATCTTCAAATTAATTAAAAACAGTGAAAATAACCCAAAAATGCATAGAAAAATAATGTACACCGTCCGGGTCCGAACCTGCCGCCCCCCCCCCCAGAAGATGACTCAGAATCCCCAATCACACAGGGATTCTGAGGTCTAAATGATGTCAAAAGTAAAATCTGATTACGTATTCGTAATCAGCACCCTAAAATAGCCCTAAAGACATATTTTTTGAAGATTTTTGGTGAAAAAATTTTTCAACTCAAAAATCCTATGCTCACCCCTTTGGTCCATAATCCCAAAATCGGTTTTATTTTTGTAACAATTCGTAAGAAAGTGATAAAAATGTAAAATAAAATTTATATTATAAAGAAAAAAATTGCGGATTTTTGTAGTATTTTAATTTTCAAAAATTTCTTTTCAGAAGGGGGTTATGAATTTTTTTCTGAAAAATCGAAAATTTTCAGAAATTCTGGAATAATCATTTCACTTTTAGTTCCAATGCGGCAGGCGCTACCCAACATTTAAGGACAGATATTTTTGAGTATGCGGAGACAACAATGAAAAATTGACATCGAATAACTTCTAATGACAACTTTGTTTTACACAATTAAAAAAGAGCTAAAATTTTTTTTTAAATTTTTAGTGTAAAATTCGTAGGTAACCAGCATTTTTTTAAAATTGAAAAGAAATTTTAACGTGCTCAGCACCTCAAAATACCCCACTCAAACATTACCGACCCCCTTTTCAACCCAAAAAAAAATTCCGAAAATTTCTAGGGGGCCTCACCAATTCCATATCCTATTTTCCAGACTTATAGTACACCATTCGATAGAGCTTAAAAAGCTCTACAATTTTGCTCTAAGGTCATTTTTGGCTAAAACCAACCCTTGACCAGTTATGGGCCCGGGACTCAAATGTCCCGCTGAGGCCAAAAAATTTTTCTATTTCCGGGAAAAAATCGAAATTTTTCTAAAAATACTACCAATCGATAGAGCATCAAAAACGGTTGCTTGAAAGTTGTCTCCGTTTCTCTGGGAAAAATCGTTAAAAAATCATAAAATTCAAAAACCAAAAAAACGTTTTTTAGGCCTAACTCGAAAATTTTTGAAAATTTTCGAAATTTTAAAATTTGCAAAAATCGAGCTCATTGAGCTCTACAAAAAGTCTGCTGGCTACACCCCGCTTAGAGCAAACCCCTACGAGCTATTCGCCTGGTACTGAAGTGTCCAAATCAGGTGGTCCTCACGTTGCCTAACCTACAGGTCAGGCCTTTGATCTGATCAAAAAAATTTTGCTGGCAATATTGTAGAGCACAGTTTTTTAAACCGGGTTTTGCTTTGTATGGGATGTTTTATTCGACAATTTGGATTCTTTGAGTAACACATTGTTATTTTCAGTTATTTAATGAACTTTCAGGTCAATTTTTCGACTTTTAATTCAAGGCTATAGTTTTCCCAGATGCCCCGTCCCAAGATGCATACGTATGCAAAATTTCAACTCCCTACCTATTCTCGATCCCGAGAAATTGGTTTTAGCAACGAAACCCCTTACCGATATAACATATATACTAGCGGGTGTGTGCTTACATGTTTCTTGGTGCTTAAAGCGCTTCGCGCTTTGGGAGCTTCGCTACCTAGGCCTTGTGTTTTCAGTGTTTTCATGAATTTCTTCTCTTAACATATAACATTTATTATCATAGTGAAAAGTTGAAGGAATTTATGGGCGCTTCGCGCCCATTTCTAAATTTGTGGGGCTCATAAGAACACTTCGTGGCCTCGGTGCTTCGCGCCCGCTTCTAAATTTGTTACATGTTACATGAAAACGGAGGGAGTTCATGAATTTCCTCTCTGAGCATGTAACATGTAACATGTATTAACATAATGAAATGCAAAGAATTTTGGAAAAGTTATTAAGGTGTTTAGGCCGCTTCGCGGCCTAAGATGGGTTCTTCGCGTATTAACTAATGAAAGCAATGAATTTTTGAAATTTTATTAATGGGTTGTAGGCAGGTTTACGCCCTAAGATGGGCGCTTCGCGCCCATTTCTAAATTTGTGGGGCTCGTAAGAACACTTCGTGGCCTCGGTGCTTCGCGCCCGCTTCAAAATATGTTACATGTTACATGAAAACGGAGGGAGTTCATGAATTTCCTCTCTTAGCATGTAACATGTAACATGTATTAACATAATGAAAGCAATGAATTTTTGAAAAGTTATTAAGGGGTTGTAGGCAGCTTTACGCCCTAAGATGGGCGCTTCGCGCCCATTTCTAAATTTGTGGGGCTCGTAAGAACACTTCGTAGCCTCGGTGCTTCGCGCCCGCTTCAAAATATGTTACATGTTACATGAAAACGGAGGGAGTTCATGAATTTCCTCTCTGAGCATGTAACATGTAACATGTATTAACATAATGAAAGCAATGAATTTTTGAAAAGTTATTAAGGGGTTGTAGGCAGCTTTACGCCCTAAGATAGGCGCTTCGCGCCCATTTCTAAATTTGTGGGGCTAAGAGAAATTAAAAAATAAGTGTAGTAACATGTAACATATACAATGAACTCCCTCCGTTTACATGTAACATGTAAAAAATTGGCTTAATGAACAAAAATAAAAGTTAATCGGAATTAACATAAGATCGGAAATAATTAATTGATCGGAATTTCACCGATTTTTCTTATAAGTTTTATCTTATATGTAACGTGTTTCGTGTTAAGCTTGAAATTGTGTTAGGGTCTTTGCGTCAGCCGACATGCACTTGGTTTCGCTCGTGAAATGAGCAGACACATTGCATATTTCAATGCAATGGAAACCGGAAGTGCCCTAACTCGCACGTCATCCCTCCTCCCTCCCTTTAGTCCAGGTGGCAGCACTTTTGTGTTTGTGCATTCCTTTTAAAGTGCAGATGGGAACGGGGCGACATCTGTAAAGTGCCACACACGCTGGACTATAACTCGTTTGCTTTATTGCAATTTGAGCATGTTTTTGGCCACAATGTTCAGCACTTTGGCTTTACCTTGGTCATCGGTCTCCCTTTTGGGAGCGTATACTCGGACGTTGTTACCGTCCGTTGCCCTTGAAAAGGCCGTATACAATTGACCATGGGAAAACACATCCCTTTCAAGGTCAATTCCGACCGTGCTGATTGATTGGCCTTGACCTTTGAGAATGGTCATGGCGAAGGCAGGTTTGATGGGAAACTGCAAACGCTCATATTTTATGCCGCCAGCCATTTTGTCCTCGTAGACATTGCGTGTTCTTTCGATGAAGAACTTAACTTGGCCACCAACAGCGTTGTTGTTAATGACGCGACCGACCAGACGATCGTCGCCAAGTTCTTCAAGAACGATGCGCGTGCCGTTGATCAGTCCTTCCTTATCACTTTTGTTGATAAGGAGAACAACGACGCTTCCGACCTTGAGTCGAAGACGGTGGGGAGGCATCCCAGAGTCTGTGCGTCGATTCAACGCTGCCACTTCGGACTCGATTTCATCAATATCCAGTGGCCGCTCGTCAAGCGGTTTGTCCGAGGACAAATATTCGCGCACTTGACCAGGCACATTCGCCATCATGATTTCGTTGATCTCATCGCACGTGTCAATGTGTGGTGCGAGGATCAGACGATTGAGCAGCTCCTTGTCATTTCCAAGAAGTTTTTGGAAGTCGGGATAGACAAAGTCTATCAACTCTTCCCTGCTCTTTACGAGGAACTGCGGAGGAATCCAGAAGTGTTCTCCGGTCTCTCCGAGGCCGATTTGGCGGCACATTTGCAAGTAGGCTTGCTGCCCTTGGCCCAACCTCTGGTTGATGGTCAATTTCATTGTGGTGAATTGACCGAACAATGGAGAGGTTTGAAAGCAGGCCAAAACTTGTGCAGTTAGGCCTTCGTGAGGCACGACCGGCAGTGACTGTTTGAAGTCACCGCTAAAAATGACCGTTTTTCCTCCGAAGAGGAGGTCCTTGTGCTGGCGAATTGCCATTTCTTTGCACACTCGGTCGATGACCTCTATCACCGTGTTGTGAAGCATGGTGATCTCATCAATGATGATGAGTTGGGCCTCACGTATCCGTCTAGCAAAGAAGCTTTCAAGCGGAATGCTTGGAAGCTTGTCTAGCGACACTTCTCTGCCGAGACGGAACGTGGAATGGGCTGTTTTCCCATATGGCAGCAAGATAGCCGCACACCCAGTGGATGCCGTAGCAAGCACTTTGTAGGTGTATGGGGGCTTTCGCAAGCGCTTGATAATTTGGCCAAACAGGAATGTTTTTCCTGTGCCTCCATCGCCGAAAATGAAGAAACGGCGCGGCACAGTCTGATCCTTTGGATCCGACTGTATTGCCCTCACAACAGCATCAAAGACCTTTTGCTGGTCGCTGTTGAGTGGAGGTGGGGTGTATTGTTGTGGCCTTCGATTTGGCTGGCCAGGCGGCATATTCAGATCATCATCACCAAAGAAAAATTCTTCAACAGCCAAATTGGTATTTTTGGCTTTTGAATTTGGTGGATCTGGCAGGCCAAAGTGCACGCAGCTTAAGTTAAAGAAGTGCAAACGCCAATCAATGTCGGCTAAGGCTTGCTGCTCGCGTGCTTGGCGTATTGCCGCACTGGTAATGCCCTGTGGATAGTACATTTGGTCTTTGTACTTGTTCCACAGTTCTAGGGCATTGCTTGGCTGCCCAAAGACGAGGATGCTCACGAAGAGCCATCTCATCTGGTCCGGCCAGCGATGCAAAGCTGCCTCGCCGAGCGTTTTGTGCCAAATTTATCCATCGGAAATCGAGCGATTTTCCCAAAAATCATGGAAAATGGCGAAAATTTCGTCGTTTTAGACGGCGTAATGTTGTAAGCGAACACAATGTACGGCAAACGTTCATCCCATGTCCAGCAGCTTGCCGTCGACTTTTTAAGCATAGCGATTATTATTCGGTTTACTCTCTCAACAAGCCCGTTCGCCTGGGGGTCATACCCAGCTGTGAGAGATCGTTCAATTCCAAAAGTTTTGACGATTTCTTCAATCGTTGAATTGACAAATTCCTTTCCTTTGTCAGAATGGATTTAGGCAGAGCATGGAGTCTCTGGGAGCTCGCCTCGCTGAATTTCCTCAGCTTTGCTCACCAGTTGGAATGCCCTGTAGAAAATGGGCTGCTGGTTTGGCAAATGAATTGACAAATGAACAACGTGATGCGAAAGTTTTGCAAATGGCATTGAATGCACAACTGCAAAAGCTTCCGTTGCACCGCGGAAGTTCATTTTGGCATATTGGGCCGGCTCGTCTATGCCAATTTTATTGCCGGACTCCTCTTTGCACTCGACATAACAATGTCCTGGCCCTTTGAAAGGGTATTTCAGTGCATATTTTATATTTGCCTTGTTACCGTAAGCGAATAACACGTTGTGGTGCACTCGGTAACGCAGCAAAATGTATGGGTTGTACGGCACGACTTGTGAGTTGTCGTATATTAAGCCGTTTACCTCAATTTTGGCTCCACCATCGGTTGGGCTAGGCCGGTAATACAACGCGGGCCTGTCCGGGTGCAGAATCGTACATTTCGAGTACGGCGCTGGGAAGCCCTTTTTGCACCGCCCAAAGTTGGAGTCTCGTGGACCGCACCAACTATCACTGCATCTATGCAATTGCATATGCAATAAATCGCGTATTTCGCGATGCATTTGTGCAATTTGGCAGTCATCATCTTTGTCTGGCAAAGGTGGAATATGAGCCCATATGTATTCCTGTATGACTTCTGGAACTGCGTCCAGGTCAGTCTGGGCCACAATGTGTGCGTGTGGTCCACCACGTCCTTGGAACTCCATTGATTCTCCTGAACCATGGATAGTACCAAAGAAGCTCTTCTCGTATAGCTCTTGGTGAAAAACAGCGATTTTGCTGCACCACACTCTCATCCACATGTCGAAACGGTCAGTGAACATTTGACCGTTTTTGTAAATGTTCTCCTTGAACTCCGGCCACTCACGGTTGTTCGTGAATGTGATGAAGAGCCGCGCCTTTTTTGCGTCGTGGCAACGCGCAAAAATGGTGTTGCAGTCTTCATACATTTTTTTCCAATACTGAAGAGAATTTACATTTCTCTCAGAAAGGCGAACAACGCTACCAATGTCATCGACAGTCTTTTGTCGTGCATTGGGGTTTTGCCGAGCTTGCTGCTTATTGTATTGGTTCACCAAATAATGCAGCAGATTTTTTGGAGTACTTATGCGCAGGTCCATGTCTGGACGGCGCAAAAAGGTTGCAATTTGCCAGTCAATTTTGGACGCTTGGTCTAAGATCCAGCGCTGTCCAAGACCACCGCCACATGAAAGAATGTGGTGGTATTTCCACTCCAAATTTTCATCCCTTATGGCGAGATAATACTTGCAGTAATCTCGCAGGGAGACAAATTTTTTCGATTTGTCATAGCGACTGGTCACTGACTGCATCGATGCTTCAGACCCAGACGATGCAATTGACTCGGTATCGCAAATGTCATCATCTGACATTGCTTGATTGTCAAACATATCATCAGACATGTCGCTTGTTTTAAATGATGCTCGTATGAGTCGGAAGCGATAAGGACGTCGTCGATATATACAAAAACAAAGTTGTTTATGTATCCGTCAAAAAGGTGCGTCATAAATCTTTGGAAAGTTGCTACGGCGTTGCACAAACCGAATGGCATTACCGTAAACTCATGTAGGCCAAATTCGGGGATCTGCATGAATTGCAAACATCCCTTCACCCGTTGATCGGGTGATTATCTGGTGGGGATGCAACTTCGGGTCTTTCATACCACCCGGAGCTGAGCGCTCGTTCAACAAAGTCATTCTGAAGAACCGAAGCTCTTCAGTCCTTTGTTGTCTTAACAACTCTTGGAGCTGTTCACGAGCCTGCTTATAAGCAGAAGCAGCTGGATGATTTTCTTGGATCATTTGCTCCAAAATTTCAAGGGTCTCATCATTAAGCTGATGACCTTGCACAAACTCTTCATCGTTTGTGATTTTCTCTCCCGTAAAGGTGGGATTTTTTCGCCGCTGCTCCATGGCTTCGACTGGATCCAGAATGTACAGCTGACCAAAGCCAGGAATCTGTGTTGTGCCAGCCTGCATGCTGCTTATGCGGCGATGGAATTCCCGTTGAGAATTACAGCCATCGGGCCGCCAGCAGGGCATGGCTTATTTCCAGCCGAAACACTCGCGAATTGGAGCAAGTTGTTGTAACGCGACATATTGCGAATAAATTCTTTTCCCTCGCGGGATTGTTTTTCCACCACAATGAGCTCTTCAAGCTCTTTTGGGTGCGGGTTGATCTTTGGCAAAACAACCCTTCCCTGTCGACAGCAATGGCTGCTGTCCTCGTGCGGGAAGAGTAGTGCTCCACACCACGATTTTGTTGTTGCGTCCAATCGCGATTGTTGGTTCCAAACGAATCTGATCGTTTTCTTGATCGGATGTCAATAAAACTTCTCTCCCTTCATATTGGTCAGGCAAGCCACATTCGATGACTTTCGTGGCCCGTGGTTCCAACACCGTTTTGTAGATCACGGTGAGCGAATCGATTTTATTTTGGTTCACTTTTTCAAAATCAATTACAGTGTCGCTGATGGCATCGTACATCTTAAAGCCCAATTCATTAAGCGCATTCGTGCCAAAAAGAAGGTCAAATCCAATCGACGATTTGGCGATATGCATCGCGACTTTGACCTCGCTCGAATTCTCATGCCGTTTTATCGGCAGACAAATAACTCCTAAACATTCCAAAGGATTGCCATTCGCATCGGAAATGCGATTTTCCGCTTTCAAAACACTCAAATTCCGAACGTCCAATTTTTTGTCCCTTATCAAATTGTAGAGGAACTTTGCCTCAATTACAGAAATTTGTGCGCCTCCGTCGAGCATTGCCTTCGTCTTCGTTCCAAAAACTTCAACCAAAACTGCCATTACTTTTCCGACTTTTGAAAAATTCGAATTTTTGTCTTCCGTCGCACATTTCCTTCAGCATACAGGCACACAAAGTACCCGCAGCTATTTCCATCATTTTGGCACGTTACTTCGGCATTAAAAATACCAGTGAACACTGATGACGGCAAAATATCAGAAATGATATTTCTAATTTTGTCCGTCCGTTGCCAATCCAGTCTGCCATTGGGAACAGGCAATGAATCAGCAAAATGAGTACCACACTGAACATCATGGACAATAAGAGTCCAATGTGCGGGAAAATGTACGGGCAAAAGTATGTTGGGGACAATCTCTGGCCAAATGTCCTGGGCTGTTACAGTTGAAGCAACTCCAACTTCGGTTTGATTGGGTTCCAAATTTTTGCATTTGCTGGCCCCGTTCCTCGTTGGGATATGCTTGCCAAGTATGCCAAATATTCGGCAACAAAGGCATCATTTAGAAACTGTGTTAGATCATTCCAGCACGTTTCAATGAATCTTGGGCCAGAGCGTGGGCCTAGTCCTGTTTCGCCATCACGCTCGTAAAGGCCAACATCGGCCCATCTCCGAATTTTGCAGGCCATATTTCGCGATGTGGCGAAATAATTGGCACTGTGTTGAAATTTATTTTTTCAGGCACATTGGACAAAACCACTACATTTAAAGTGGCTTCGGAGCTCTGATCCATTGATGAGCCTTCGCTCAACGAATCATTTGTTTTTCCCCTGCCTGGTCCTCGAGTTTTTTTTACAGGTCTGCCACGGTTTCTTTGAGTTGAAACTGGCGTTGAAGCTATTGCTTCAATAGCAGACATTGGTCGGTCAACATCTTCGACCTTCACTTTTTTACTGCTTGGAGACGACTCAACATTTTGAGTGGCCGATGTGTTTTGTGTGCCAGCTGACGACACACTGTTTTGCGAAGTCGTTATTGACTCCGTTCCGGCTTTTGGGGGTATGCCCCTTCTGCTTCCAATGGAAGAGGCCGGGGTGCTCAATTGCAAAGCACTTATATTTGGGGTATTAAAACCCCGGTGTGATGCCGCCCCATTCCCATCTGCACTCAATGGGTTGTCCTGAAGAGGACAATTTGGATTGCCCTGAGGAGGGCAATTTGGGATAGGTGAGCGACCTGGACTGACAGATTGCTCCGCCCGCCGCAGGTGCTCTTCTTTCTTTCTCTTCTTCAGCATTTGTTGCTTAGAAGGCATCTTAAATCAAAAAATCAACGTGAAAAAGTGGTTGCGACAAAAATATGAAGGAATTAAACCAATGAATGTGCAAATATCAAATATTTATACAAATGACCTAAAAACGTGAAAAATGATGCGGGTTCTCAATTACCATAAGTGTAGCCGTTGCCGAAATCTATCAGTCAGGGCTCACCTATCCTATTTTGCCAAAAAGGACATTGAGTGCAGCTATGGAAAGTGTAAAGATTGACCAATACTTAAAGAGGCCAGTCTGAGTGCCCAAAATCCCATGAGGGTAGGCAGGCTGTATTGGCCACAGACAAACCATTTCTATTATGAGCGTTATTCATAATAAAAAAGCAAATAATAGCGTTGGTTAGTAGTATAATAAAGAATCCACAATCTCCAATATGAGTAGATTCTTTAAAAAGCACAAGCACATATAAAGCATGGGTTAAAAATAAACAAAGAAACACTATCTCCGGTAGGAGCAGGTTCTTTATAAAACTATAAAGCAAAAATACAATAAGCGTTGGTTAGTAATGTAATAAAGAACACACAATCTCCAGTATGAGCAGGTTCTTGAAAAAGCACAAAGCACATATAAAGCACTGGTTACAAATAAACAAAGAAAACACTATCTCCGATAGGAGCAGGTTCTTTATAAAACTATAAAGCAAAAATACAATAAGCGTTGGTTAGTAATGTAATAAAGAACACACAACCTCCAGTATGAGCAGGTTCTTTAAAAATCAAAAGCAAATATAATGCGTTTGTTAGTTTAATGCTGATAGCATAGCTCGGTTATGAGCAGGTTCTTTCAGTTGATCCTACGTTAACTCTCACCAGTCCACTGGTCTTGGCAAAGTGCGGGACCAGCTTCGCACCGGATGTTGGCCGTTAACGATAAGGAATTATTGTAAACCTTTCGGACTACAATCGCCCGATAAAATGAAGCTCTATTACATAGGCTGTATTTACATGTATGACGTAACACGTAACAAAATTAGACGAATGGAGAAAATAAATTCCAGTATTTATTGGGGCTGGACCAAATGAATATTTAGATGTAAGCTCTACAAATTTGAACTTTAATAAACAAAAATGAAATTAAAGTCTATTCAAATGAAATTCATGTTTTTATGTAACATGTAAAAACGATAGATGGAATTTGTGTTTAATGTAACATGTATCATAGACTTGAAAGAACAAAAAAGGAAAAAATATTATTTGGATTTTAATTTACATGTGACAACATGTAACATGTAACAATTGTAGGATTGAATGAACAAAAAATGAAAGTTTCCAGTATATTTATAGTGGTGGACCCAAGGAAGTTATGTTTACATGTAACATGTAACAAATAATTAATTTTGACTTTAATGAACAAAAATGAAATTAAAATCTATTCATAGGCAATTTCTGTTGACATGTATTATGTAGCAAATTAGACTTGAATGAACAAAGGAAAAAATATTATATGGATTATAATTTACATGTGACATGTAACATGTAACAATTGTAGGATTGAATGAACAAAAAATGAAAGTTTCCAGTATATTTATAGTGGTGGACCCAAGGAAGTTATGTTTACATGTAACATGTAACAAATAATTAATTTTGACTTTAATGAACAAAAATGAAATTATAATCTATTCATAGGGAATTCTGTTGACATCTAATATGTAAACAAATTAGACTTGAATGAACAAAGGAAAAAATATTATATGGATTATAATTTACATGTGACATGTAACATGTAACAATTGTAGGATTGAATGAACAAAAAATGAAAGTTTCCAGTATATTTATAGAAGGGGACCCAAGGAAGTTATGTTTACATGTAACATGTAAGAAATAATTAATTTTGACTTTAATGAACAAAAATGAAATTAAAATCTATTCATAGGCAATTTCTGTTGACATGTATTATGTAGCAAATTAGACTTGAATGAACAAAGGAAAAAATATTATATGGATTATAATTTACATGTGACATGTAACATGTAACAATTGTAGGATTGAATGAACAAAAAATGAAAGTTTCCAGTATATTTATAGTGGTGGACCCAAGGAAGTTATGTTTACATGTAACATGTAACAAATAATTAATTTTGACTTTAATGAACAAAAATGAAATTAAAATCTATTCATAGGCAATTTCTGTTGACATGTATTATGTAGCAAATTAGACTTGAATGAACAAAGGAAAAAATATTATATGGATTATAATTTACATGTGACATGTAACATGTAACAATTGTAGGATTGAATGAACAAAAAATGAAAGTTCCAGTATATTTATAGTGGTGGACCCAAGGAAGTTATGTTTACATGTAACATGTAACAAATAATTAATTTTGACTTTAATGAACAAAAATGAAATTAAAATCTATTCATAGGCAATTTCTGTTGACATCTAATATGTAAACAAATTAGACTTGAATGAACAAAGGAAAAAATATTATATGGATTATAATTTACATGTGACATGTAACATGTAACAATTGTAGGATTGAATGCTCCCCGACCCCGAGCCCCCCGACCCGACCCGAGACGTTTTTGGGACCTATTCCCCGACCCGACCCCCGACATGTCGTCCCCCGAGGTCCTCGGCCCCCGACTTTTTGCCCCCCGACCCCCCGACACTAATTCGGCGGATTGGGGACTCCGAGTGTTGTAAAAAATTTAAAAAGTTAATTGAACAACGAAGAGGGGAAAGGTTGAAAAATTTTGAACAATTTTTTAATAAAATGAACTAAAAATTCCGAAAAACTTTTCAGCGGCGCCTATCGGCACCGCCTGCAGCCAAAAAACTCCAAATTTTACATGTAACATGTAACAAATAATTAATTTTGACTTTAATGAACAAAAATGAAATTAAAATCTATTCATAGGCAATTTCTGTTGACATGTATTATGTAGCAAATTAGACTTGAATGAACAAAGGAAAAAATATTATATGGATTATAATTTACATGTGACATGTAACATGTAACAATTGTAGGATTGAATGAACAAAAATGAAAGTTTCCAGTATATTTATAGTGGTGGACCCAAGGAAGTTATGTTTACATGTAACATGTAACAAATAATTAATTTTGACTTTAATGAACAAAAATGAAATTAAAATCTATTCATAGGCAATTTCTGTTGACATGTATTATGTAGCAAATTAGACTTGAATGAACAAAGGAAAAAATATTATATGGATTATTATTTACATGTGACATGTAACATGTAACAATTGTAGGATTGAATGAACAAAAAATGAAAGTTTCCAGTATATTTATAGTGGTGGACCCAAGGAAGTTATGTTTACATGTAACATGTAACAAATAATTAATTTTGACTTTAATGAACAAAAATGAAATTATAATCTATTCATAGGGAATTCTGTTGACATCTAATATGTAAACAAATTAGACTTGAATGAACAAAGGAAAAAATATTATATGGATTATAATTTACATGTGACATGTAACATGTAACAATTGTAGGATTGAATGAACAAAAAATGAAAGTTTCCAGTATATTTATAGTGGTGGACCCAAGGAAGTTATGTTTACATGTAACATGTAACAAATAATTAATTTTGACTTTAATGAACAAAAATGAAATTATAATCTATTCATAGGCAATTTCTGTTGACATGTATTATGTAGCAAATTAGACTTGAATGAACAAAGGAAAAAATATTATATGGATTATAATTTACATGTGACATGTAACATGTAACAATTGTAAGATTGAATGAACAAAAAATGAAAGTTTCCAGTATATTTATAGGGGTGGACCCAAGGAAGTTATGTTTACATGTAACATGTAACAAATAATTAATTTTGACTTTAATGAACAAAAATGAAATTAAAATCTATTCATAGGCAATTTCTGTTGACATGTATTATGTAGCAAATTAGACTTGAATGAACAAAGGAAAAAATATTATATGGATTATAATTTACATGTGACATGTAACATGTAACAATTGTAGGATTGAATGAACAAAAAATGAAAGTTTCCAGTATATTTATAGTGGTGGACCCAAGGAAGTTATGTTTACATGTAACATGTAACAAATAATTAATTTTGACTTTAATGAACAAAAATGAAATTAAAATCTATTCATAGGCAATTTCTGTTGACATGTATTATGTAGCAAATTAGACTTGAATGAACAAAGGAAAAAATATTATATGGATTATAATTTACATGTGACATGTAACATGTAACAATTGTAGGATTGAATGAACAAAAAATGAAAGTTTCCAGTATATTTATAGTGGTGGACCCAAGGAAGTTATGCTGTTGACATCTAATATGTAAACAAATTAGACTTGATTGAACAAAGGAAAAAAAAATATATGGATAATAATTTACATGTGACATGTAACATGTAACAATTGTAGGATTAAATGAACAAAAAATGAAAGTTTCCAGTATATTTATAGGGGTGGACCAAAGGAAGTTATATTACATGTAACATGTATCAAATAATTTATTTTGACTTTAATGAACAAAAATGAAATTAAAGTCTATTCATAGGGAATTTGTATTTATTTCCTTTTCAAACAATGACAAAAAACTAAATAAACAACAAAACTTCAAAAACAAATCACAAAACCAATTTAAATCATAAATGCGGACGCATTTTTTTAGATATAAATTGGTTGTCATCATCAAATTTGTTCCTTTTCAATGCAAGTGCCGTAGTTTTATTCTCTTCAAGAGTGACAAAACCAACCATCCTATTTAAAGTTGCACGAACTATTTGCTCATCAGTCAATTTTCTCTCCTGCGGGCTTGTATTTTTAAATGTCCTTGCCATTGAAACATTTGATGAAACGTAAGTATTAGTCCTTTCGTTTCTAATGACCTGCGCAACCATTCGATGAACAATAAGATGCACAGCTTGTTCGTCTGTGAACTAAAATGCTCATAAGAACAACAATTGAAAATATATAAACCTTTTCAATGAGTTGGAAATTGTTTTCATTATTTGCACCCTTGTTAGAAGTGAATGAAGTAGATTTTTTGCTAAGTTGTCCTTCGAGCACAGATATAAGGCCCTCGGTTGGTTTTACTGAAGAATTTGCAATTTCCTTCCGCTGCTGCTGGGTCTGGCCCTCGGTTAACTTTGAAGAAGATGAATTGTATTCCATGAAATAAAAGCAATCTTTAAAAATTTAAAATGTGAAAATTAAATTAAAGTCTATTCATAGTGAATTTGTGTTTATATGTTACATGTATCAAACTTAGGAACAAAAAAAGAAAAAATTAATGATTTACATGTGACATGTAACACGATACAAACTTAGTCTTGAAATTTGGGTTTATAGGTAACATGGAACAATTGAAGGATTGAATGAACAAAATTGGAAAAAATATTATATGGATTTTAATTTACATGTGACATGTAACATGTAACAATTGTAGGATTGAATGAACAAAAAATGAAAGTTTCCAGTATATTTATAGTGGTGGACCCAAGGAAGTTATGTTTACATGTAACATGTAACAAATAATTAATTTTGACTTTAATGAACAAAAATTAAATTAAAATCTATTCATATGGAATTTGTGTTGACATGTAATATATAACAAATTAGACTTGAATGAACAAAAAAGGAAAAATTATTATATGGAATTTGGTTTACATGTGACATGTAACATGTAACAAATAATTAATTTTGACTTTAATAGGGAATTTCTTTTGCATGTAATATGTAAAAAATTAGACTAGAATGAACAAAAAAGGAAAAATTATTATATGGAATTTGATTTACATGTTACATGTAACATGTAACAAATAATTAATTTTGACTTTAATGAACAAAAATGAAATTAAAATCTAAATATTTTATGTAACATCATGCAAAAAGTTGGATTTGAATGAAAATGATAATTAGGATATTTTTTATTCAAATTGTATTTGTAAAATATTTGAAAATTTTTCGCAAAACCGAATAGCAATCAAATAACAAAAGAGATAGATGTTTCCTTAAAGACGACTTCAAAAATTCAAAAAATCAAAATCCACGAGATCCAGGGTACATATTCATATGCATGAGCATGGGCATCGTAATAGGCATGGAATAATTAATCGGCATTGCAAAAGGCGAGATAATAGGGAACGACATCGAAAACGGCAACACTTGTTGAATTGGATTTGTTGATGGAACCATGATTGGCGACATAAGTGTAACTGATGTGGAAGTGGGTATGTTTGTGCTTTGCAGTTTCAAAGGTTTCACTGACGGCCCTATGAAAATTCTTTATTTATTTCAATGCCGAAAAAACCAATAACCTCGGTTTCGCAAATTTTTGTAATTTCCATTCGTAAGATTTCTTTTGTGCTGACCAGAATGCAAATGCAAGTTTTCATCTTTCTTCTTATTTGAATAGCCTTTTTCAGTAACACCGGTCGCCTTCACACGTTTTCGAGGGGATTGCTAAAGAGACGTCTTTCAATTTACTTTTAGCAATTTCAACTTATCGCTGAAGATGATTTACTTACACGAATGCGTTTGTTAACCAATTTCTCTTTCTTTTGCTTCACCATATACTGTTTTACATCAACTGTCGCTCCATCAATTTTGTGAGGCCCGCCAGACAATGCATCAGAAGACTAAATTAGAATCAAAGATAATTTTTTAACAACAACATGCCTGCTTTTCCGTCTCAAAGGTTACAATGCCAAAGCCACGAGAACGTTTATTTTTGGGAATACGTACGACATAGCAATTGGTGATATTACCAAATTTAGAGAAGTAAGCATTTAATGAATTCTTCGTCGTCGTAAGCGATAATCTAAAAAGTTAACTAATCTTCTTTTTCCAATTAAAAAAACCCGCCAACGAAGATCTTGCGCGCGTTTCTAGCATCGTCACTTTCTTTGTGCTTACCTGCAGGTGCTTTCGAAACCGATGTTTCCCAAAAAGAAGTCGAATTGGAAAGTGTTATTGGATGCTGAAAGCACTCCAATAAATTCCAAAAGCAGCTTTAATCAAATTCAAATCAATTGAAGGGGGGCCCGCAGAGACGTAGAAATATTAAACAATTTTATTAAAATATACCAAAGAATTTCAAGTTTTTATTTCTGCTTACCTCGGGAGATTTGATCATGTTCAATTGCTTAGTGTTCTTAACATTAATCACTGAGTTGTCATGACGTTCAAAAGAATTAAAAATCTCATCCGATGAATCCGAGGAAGTTGAACAAATGCGAATTCGACGAAAGTAACGGACCGATTGCTGGCCCTCGGTTGGTCTTACTGAAGAATTTGCAATTTCCTTCCGCTGCTGCTGGGTCTGGCCCTCGGTTGACTTTAAAGAAGATGAAACGGATTCCATATAATAAAAGCAATCTTTAAAAATTGAAAACGTGAAAATTAAATTAAAGTCTATTCATAGGGAATTTGTGTTTATATGTTACATTTAGGTAACATGTAACAATTGAAGAATTGAATGAACAAAAAATGAAAGTTTCCAGTATATTTATAGTGGTGGACCCAAGGAAGTTATGTTTACATGTAACATGTAACAAATAATTAATTTTGACTTTAATGAACAAAAATGAAATTAAAATCTATTCATAGGCAATTTCTGTTGACATGTATTATGTAGCAAATTAGACTTGAATGAACAAAGGAAAAAATATTATATGGATTTTAATTTACATGTGACATGTAACATGTAACAATTGAAGAATTGAATGAACAAAAAATGAAAGTTTCCAGTATATTTATAGTGGTGGACCCAAGGAAGTTATGTTTACATGTAACATGTAACAAATAATTAATTTTGACTTTAATGAACAAAAATGAAATTAAAATCTATTCATAGGCAATTTCTGTTGACATGTATTATGTAGCAAATTAGACTTGAATGAACAAAGGAAAAAATATTATATGGATTTTAATTTACATGTGACATGTAACATGTAACAATTGAAGAATTGAATGAACAAAAAATGAAAGTTTCCAGTATATTTATAGTGGTGGACCCAAGGAAGTTATGTTTACATGTAACATGTAACAAATAATTAATTTTGACTTTAATGAACAAAAATGAAATTATAATCTATTCATATGGAATTTCTGTTGATATGTATTATGTAGCAAATTAAACTTGAATGAACAAAATTGGAAAAAATATTATATGGATTTTAATTTACATGTGACATGTAACATGTAACAATTGTAGGATTGAATGAACAAAAAATGAAAGTTTCCAGTATATTTATAGTGGTGGGCCCAAGGAAGTTATGTTTACATGTAACATGTAACAAATAATTAATTTTGACTTTAATGAACAAAAATGAAATTATAATCTATTCATAGGGAATTTCTGTTGACATCTAATATGTAAACAAATTAGACTTGAATGAACAAAGGAAAAAATATTATATGGATTATAATTTACATGTGACATGTAACATGTAACAATTGTAGGATTGAATGAACAAAAAATGAAAGTTTCCAGTATATTTATAGTGGTGGACCCAAGGAAGTTATGTTTACATGTAACATGTAACAAATAATTAATTTTGACTTTAATGAACAAAAATGAAATTAAAATCTATTCATAGGCAATTTCTGTTGATAAATTTCTATTATTTTTGCAATAAAAAATATTATATACTTTCTAATAGATACTTAGAAATTGCGTGGTGAGACATTTGCGCCGCGCCATTTGCGCCGCACAGGAAAAGTGGACACTTGCGCTGCTCACAAAGGAAGGTCTGGAGGTGTCCGTGGAGTTTCGGAATGAAATTTGGTGGGTGCATAGAGCACCCATGGGTTCTTAAGAAAAGTGGTTTTATTTTCTGCGAAATGAGTACGAGTGCCGAGATATGACGTGCCAAACTTTTTTCTATCCCAATAAATTGAATAAACATTTGCACCGTTTTGTGTTGTTCGGTGGTGCGGAGGTTCTGCGTTTGGCGTTTGTTTTTGCCCCCACAGGTTCGAATCCCTCTTATGCAATTTTAAAAATTGTTTTAAAAGTTATTTTCAAAAATCTAGGTGTTATTTAAAGAAACTTGCTATATTTCAAGGGAGAAAAACGAAAATTGGTTCATTTCCGATTAATAATCGACCATGAACAGCCTTTAAATATATTTTTTACCAAAATAACTATTTTCTATTATTTACAATTGCTTCAAAAATTTCAGTCTCACAAAACGCGACGCCGACGCCCAGCGCAGAAACAGTACAAAATTTACACTTTGCACGGTTTTTTGCACATTGTGTACATTCCGTTGCTGAGGCGAAGGGCTGTCAAAGTGAGTTTGGATGTCATAAATTTTTTTTTAACAAATTCATCCTTTTGGAATTTGAAAATTCAGATTTTTAAATTACAATTTTAAAAAAAACGAAAATGACTTTTATCTAAGAAAATTCAAAAAACAAAATAAACAAATTTCAGCGATCTGTTGAAAATTTTTTGAAAACAGTAACTCATTCATTATACAGTAAAAACTTGAAAAAATAGTTGGAAACATTTTTTTTAATTTATGGCCCTTTCCATCCAATTTTAAAAATTTTCTAATTATTTCTTCGGTTTTTTTTACTAATTACCCCCCTCCCAAAATTGTGCCCAGTTTGCCATTCTCGTCACGATGGTGGCACTGTTCGCTCTCGGCATTTACGGCCTCAGCCGTTCGACCATCGGTCTCGAGCTCAGCGACGTGTTGCCGGACAACACGGCGCCGGCCGCCTTCCTGAAAACGCGCGACAAATTCTTCTCCTTCTACCCAATGGCGGTGGTCATTCGCGGGGCAAACGTCGATTTTGCAGCGCAACAGCACCAAATTGACCTGCTGAGACGGGACATTGGTGGGGAAACGGACGGACGGAATAAATTACAAAAATTTGAATTTTGGCATAGAAAAACATTTTTAAAAACCTAAAAACAAAAAGGTTTAACTATTGAGTGCATTCTAAAATCTCGTCGCCCGAATGCCGAGAAGAAATCTCGCCACCAATTTAAAAAAAAAATTATATTTTTGAATTTTTTTCTGGAAAATTTTTTTTTGAAAATTTTTCAAAAAAAAATTCAGTGACGAGATTTTTTTCCCGTATACGAAATAATGCAATTTTCCTAATTTAAAATAAGAAATTAATTTGGCATTTTCAGGCTTGTCACCATTTGTGGTCAAACTGCCGGACGGCGAGCCGAGTGAGTTTTTTTTTTTAATTTTTACATATTAAAATGTTTTTTAATTAATTTCATTCAAAAATAATAAAAAAATGAAATAAAAATGGGGGATGGCACCGCCCTTCATTCCTTTCCCTGAAATTTAAAAAGATTTCCAAAAATTCGATTAAAATTTGTGCATTTTGCCGTGCCGTTCAGGTGAACGCTATTGGCTCCAGTTGTTCCGCGATTGGCTGCGCGGTATGCAACAGCGGCTGGACGTGGCGAAGCGGGACGGACTGTTGGACAATTTTGACGGGGATGGCACAACGCCAATGACGGCGACAACAAATGCAAGCAGTACATCCGCAGCAGCAACGACACCGAAGGCGAAACATCATTCGCCCGACCTGCAAATTGCCTATTCGTTGGCCTGCTCCTACGGGCAGAACTACGACTGTGCTAGGGTGAGTTTTTCAAAAAAAAAAAACCTTGGGATTTTTAGTAAATTTTTTGCCTACAAAAAAAATTTTTAAAAAATTGCGGCTAATGATTCGAAACCATGTTTTTTAATGACTTTTCGTCCATGCTTTTGAAAAAATGAAATTTCCATGTAGAGCTGCTATCTTCTGTTAAATTGGTTGCATTTGGAAAAAATTTACGAATTTTTCATTGTTACCGAAATAAAAAAAAAATTCCAGAATCAAAATTGCCTCCTTTTTTTTTCCTATAAGGCCGGCACAGTGCGTCTGATTGATGAGAGCGGCACAATCAACACGGAAGGCTTCTACAACTATTTGTATGGATGGCACGAATACGAACAAATGGTATGGGGTTGCCCTCCTAATTTTACTGTTTTTTTCTCGAATTTTTTTATGAAAATTTTGAAAATTAATCAAAAAATGTAGAAAATTTCCCTTCCTTTCAGTTCTATGCCGTCTCTCAGGCCAGCTTCTACCCCCGTCTTCGCAAGTTGCGCCAGGGGCCGCCTGGGCCGATGAAATATGTGCGTTTTAGCAGTTTCAATCTTAAAAAGGACTATTTCGTGATTTTAATTACGAAAATTAGTGCTCCGACTTTAAAAATTTAAGAAAATTGCCAGAAAATTCTTCCAAAAATTACCATTAAAAAACTCATTGTCGGGCCTCAATTAATATTTTACACTTTATAATAATTTATTTTTAAATTTTTTTTCCCAATTTGTCCCTCCCATTTCAGCGCTATTTTCATTCCGCCGGCGCCGAAGCCGTTGTTCAGCCGAATTCCGTTTTACTGTGACGGGTTGCGCGACACGCCGACCATCATGCGCATGATCCGCGAGATCAGGGCAATCAGCGAAAATTACAGCCGCGCGGGCCTGCCAAATTACCCGGAAGGTGTTTTTTTGGAAATTTGGGAAATTTTTAGGGGAAAACACCAAATTTTATTAATTTTTCAAGGCGTCGCTTTTACCTTTTGGGAGCAGTATTTGCACTTGGACTACTACTTGGTGTTGGCTATTGGTGTAAGTTTTTCTTTCTTTTTTGATGAACAATTATTATAAGAAAAATAAAATATTCGACTAAAAGTTAAAGGAGTTTTTCATAACTTTTGCTTGATTATTTCTTAATTAAAAAGCAAAAAAAAAAATTTTTTTATTTAATTTTTTAAAAATTTTTACAATTTAATCACGTAAAAAATGAAAACAATAAGTCGCTGAATACTTCAAAAGTTTCTTATTGAAATATATTAATTGATGCATTTATTTTAGATCATTTCCGTGTCCGTCTTCTGCGTTATCTCCACCATCATTTTCAACCCGTGGGCGCCGCTTTGGTTTGTTACAAAAAAAAAGTTTTTTTTTTGTCTGGCCGAGGCCCCAACCCCATTCTCCTGTATACAATTTGTTAAATTTTTTGGTCATTCAAATTCTCCAAACCTTTCTAAATGTGTTTCTGACAAATAAATCATATTTTGTTTATTTTGACATGGTCGATCTTTTGTTCGCTAATTACTTTTCCGCTTTTCCGATCACTTCTTCTGATCACATCATTTCATGTCCACTTTTTAACTTATTTCTGATTATTTCTCTCGTCTCTAATCACTTTCCCCATTCCACCATCCGATCACATCACTGACATCAAATCATACAATTTCCTTTTTCTGATCGTTCCCGCTCATTCAGAGCACTTCCTAATCATTTGTTTCTTTGCTTTGCTTTTTCCTTTTTCTGATCACTTACCATTTATCCCCAAACAACACAGGTCACCTGCGTTGTGGCCAGCATGACCGTGGAGTTGGCCGGCTTCATGGGCCTTGCGGGCGTCAAGCTGAACCCGATTTCGTCCGTCACTCTGATCACCGCTGTCGGCATCGGTGTCGAGTTCACTGCACATGTTGCGCTCGCATTTCTCACCTCGTTGGGCACCCGGGAGGAGCGGATGGTCCAATGCTTGCAGCACATGTTCGTGCCGGTCATCCACGGCGGCATGTCCACCCTGCTGGTCAGTCAGTCATCCAGTCAGCAGGCTGAAAGTGGAAAATGCCAGAAAATTAAAAATTTCAATAAAAATGAAAAAATTTTCTCTATTTTTAAAAATTTTAGAAAAAAACCTGCCAGAAAATTTTTTTAAAAGTCGCTGAAAATATTTTCCATTTTTTTTGAAAATTTCTTTGAAAATTCGGGCGCCTTTGATTTTGAACACATCATTTGCTTGTATTGTATTTACTAAATTTGGCTTAAAACAGAGTGACCAATTATGGTTTTAATTAACCTCTTTTTCTTCTTCCAGGGCATCATCATGTTGGCATTTTCCGACTTTGATTTTGTCGTCCAATATTTCTTTGTGGTGCTGACTGCGCTCGTCATCATTGGCCTGTTCAACGGACTTGCTGTTCTGCCTGTACTGCTTGCCTATGTGGGCCCGCCTTGCGAGGTGGGCAAATAAAACAAAAAATTTTTTTATTGTAATTAGACCCGCATGGAATTCAATGAAACCCGGAAAAACTTAATAAGTTTTCCCACATATCACTCCATTTTCGGAAAACCCAAACCGTCTGAGGCTAATCAATTACCTACGACTGTATTTACCATTACCGGAACATCGGTTTGATGGAGGAAAACTAATTAAAAGTATCCATCAATTGATTTGCCGAGATCTCGATCCCAATCAGTCGCAATAGTGAATATGGAAAAGGATATCGGCAGCTTTAAGCTCAAATGGAACTGTTGCTTTTTACAGATAAAGCCGATTAGCGGACGACGAAATCGACTGCCGTTTCCGTCTTCGGCACGTGAGCTTCGGGAAAGGCACCGATCAGCAACAGAAGTGGTCACCACCACCCAAGACAACAACAACATCGCTAATTGAAGACGCTTCGTTCAATCTTTGATGGATGCAATTGCAATTTGCCACGAATTTTGAATCATTTTTCATCCCTATTTTGACCAATTAACATCAAAAACATTTTCCACTGACACCGATTTCAATGATTAATGATTAGACATACAAATGACTGACCCTCACGCAGTGTTTCCCATTTTAATTAATTATTTTTTTTGAATTTAATTAATTTTAAACGGGCAAATTAATTGTTCCTAAAATTTAAAGATCTATAAATGGCTTTTAGTTCAAGCTTTTCATCAATATTGACTTTAATTAAAAAATTGGTAACACTGCGTCCGAATCTTATTATTATTTTTAATATATAATGTGCATTCAATTAATTAATTGGATAATATGATAATCCTTTCCGTCCAGCAGTTTTTTCCGAGTGCTTGTGCCATTTTTTCATTGTTTTTTTTTCTTTAGGCATTATTTCACATTTCTTTACACACCCAATTTGTTTAAACGTTCATTTTTAGAGCGATTTTTTGCCGTCATTTTAAAAGTGCCAAAAAATTAGGGCAAACCATTTTTTAATGTAAAAATCGCTTTTATTTACTGAGCTTTAACTTATATTTGACTTTTCGATGTTGTAATATTTTGTTTTCTGCTGATCCAATTATTACCGTAATTTATCTCGTGTTTTTCCTATTAATTTGATCATTTCGTTTTGTTCACTTTTGCTTTAAATGTAAATTATAATCATTTATCGCTGTTGAGCTTCGTTTTATTTTGTGTGACCGAAGAATAAAAAATGCAATGCAAAAATAAATTACCATTATCAAAATGGGTTTTGAGTAGAGTTGGTCGGAACCGGGACTGGTACTGAAAAAAACGGGTACAACTGAGTACCCAGTCCCGGTTTTGACAAGTTTTGACCGGGACCGGGAAATTCCCGGGTTTTTTCCCGGTTTTCCCAGCCGAGTGCCTGTTTTTTAGCATTAGAATTGTTCAGAAGTATATGTATATTGAGGGTGACCAAGTTTTTTTTTTCAAATTCAGGATAAAGAACACTAAAATTCAGATTATTGCAAAACAAGGGGTCAGCAGCCAATTTTCCAATTTTGCGAAGGGGTCTCCGGCCATGTAAATTAATGTAAATCAATGACCTTTTTTTGCTTTCAACACCGCTTTTTTCGCGGCACGTTTTTCTCAAGACTTTTGGGGAACAAGGAGGGCCGGCGGTGCCGATAGGCGCCGCCGGGAAAAATTTTGTAATTTTTAATGCGATTTTGTTAACAGAATTTGTAAAAAAAATGACCAATTGATTAAGTTTTGGGTTTTTAGGATGCTTAACCTGAAAGAAAAACAATCAAAATAGCAAAAATGAGCATTAAAAATACAATATCCATTCAATAATCTCCAAAATAGCCAATCATTTCTCAATTATAATTCACTTCCGCACAGTTCGATTCCCTTTTTCGTTGTTTTGACTCGCTTCTTTCGTCGTTCCTAAATTAGGTGCAATTTGAATTTGTGAATGCCGTGGAAATAGTAGTAAGTAAGTAAATGATCGGAGTTTTGAAAATTAAGACGGGGCCGTGACTTGGAAAATAGACTGGGAGCACTTCGCCAAATATATTTTTAAAATTTTTCAAATTTAGGTCCATTTCCTTCATCGAGTTGATGTTTGGGCCCTGACTTTAAGATGTTTTAGTTTTTAAAACCCAAATGGCAGGACAAAAAGTGGGGCCAAATCCATCCGCCAAGTGTTAGGAAAATAAAAAATTTAGGACATATAAATTCGTATCTTGGCCAATTTTCAATCAAATTAATAATTCTTGGTATCATTCAATAGCTTTAAATGTTGTCTATGAGAATATTAATTTCTAAAATTTTTATATGAAATTATAAAAAAGTTATGGCCATTTTATTTGGACTTAATTGCACTTTAATGACTTGAAAATTTTAATGTTTATAATTATATTTGCATGACCATGGCAAAAAACAAAGCCTATTCAATGCTTTATAATTTTTTCAGAAGCAATATTTTTAGAATTTCAAGTACTCTATTTATCTATTTATTGTTTAGGACAAAAAATTCCGACATAAGATTTTTTGGAATTTAATAACCATAACTTTTTTATACTATTTAAAAAAAAAATTGAAAATTAATATTCTGATAGATAACACATAGAACCATTGAATGATACCATAAATACTATTTTGGTTGAAATTCACCAAGTTGTGAATTTATATACTATACGTTTTTTGTTTTTCTATCCCTAGGAAGGGTTTAGGAAACGACCTAGCACCTTTCGAAACATTGAAAGAATTTTCCAGGTACATTTTCATGCGAATTAAAAGTGACTGGGAATTGTTTTTAAATTTTCTTTTTAATTTTTTAATTATATAAATCCAATTCCTTTTTATTGAAATAACCTTTTCATCTCTCCTCCAACATGGCCCTGATCAGTGCCGCCGCATCTCTCACGCATTCTCCCTTCACATTTTTCTTCACTTTCTTTTCAAACTTCATGAACTCTGTCTTATTTTCTGTTGACAGAACAACAGTGCTTTTTCGCGCTTTCGCCGCCGCCATCACTTTATAGCGAAGGCCACCAACCTTGCCAATTTGTTTGTTTTTTCTGATCACCGCTGATACGGCTATGTTTTTCTTCACAAAAAGCCCACTGGCCAAAGCATACAACGCGATTAAAATCGCTGCCGACCCAGATTCGCCGTACATCTTTCCATCGTCTTCTGGGCCCACTGGTGGGGCTAACACCTCGATTTTAGTGGTCTCGAAAAAAGGTCCTCCATTTGCTTGGCGAAAGATGCGTTTTGCAACTTCGTACGCTGTTTGCCATGATCGCTTTAAAAGAGTTTCTGATGATGGTCATATTTAGCAACCGAAAATTCAATCCTAGACACTCATTAGCAAAAAATACATACGAATTCAGGAAATTTTAGAACATTTCAGTCCGAAATTCCTGGTTATTAATTTTTAAAGGTTCAAGAAATTAGATTTTTACTAATCACATTGCCATTCACCGAATGAGCGGACGGGCCAACGAGTCTTTTTAGTGTGACCATTTATTGTGAGTGTCAAATGAAAATCAACCTTTTTTATTAACAACAATATGTATACATATGTGGAATTAAATACTATTATTCTCAATTTCGCAGTTATGAATTGGTTTGGCCAAAATGAATGGCGTGATAAGCGACCCAAAACCCCAGAAATAGTTTTCATGTCACCTGAACACAAAAAAAAAAATTCAATTAATTGATCTGAGCTTAGCAGGTCCCTAATCGGTGTATTTTTTCACACTAGAAAAATCGAATGAAAAATTTTTATTTTGTTTTCCTCCGGGTCACCAATTCTCCAGTGTTACCAAATTACGCATACCACTTCCCGTGAACGGGTCAAACTAAAATTTTTCTATTAGCTTTTCTGAAAGTGTTAAGAGCCAACAAGCATGCGATGATTAGATAAATTATGGCTATTTCCTCAAAATGGGATGTTATATCCTGGTTTTGGTCCAGTGTATTTTGAAAAAGCTCAGGAGCATACATGAACAAGGGCTGCGCCAGGACAAATTTTTCGTACAAAGGCCCCCAATTTTCTCCGGCGGTGACCTTTTTTTTTTGCTATTCAAAACTTTTTTTTTTTTTTTGCTATTAAGCATCTTATTTTTTTGCGGCGCGTTTTTTCCAAAAAATTTTTTGCGCCAGGCCTCTTACGACGAGGCGGGCGGGTTGGGGGAGAGGTGCGCCGGCGCACCCCTTGTTCACCTATGCGCAGGAGCCAGTTTAAAACAGGTTTCAGGTCCTTATCGGTTTGCGTTTCTTGTTTTGATAAGGTGGTAGTAGTAGTAGTGATGCACGTGTCAGAGGGCAGGTCACTGTAGGGAACAGTGAACACTAGGGCCTTCCAATCGAATTATCCAGGCATAAAAATTATAATTAATTGATAATAAAATTTTAATAATCCATTTGAAAATCTATTGATAATAAATGAAATTATAAATATATAAATAATAAATTTCATTAAAACGAATTCGGCGCAGGCAATGCCGTAAACTAGAAATTCTAAATAAGTAAACTTACTTCAATACATAACCGGGTGGCAATTAATGAAACGGAATTCATTTAAATAAAGTGATTATTTCACAAATCATACATAAATTATTTATTGAACAAAAAAAACAGATTTAAAAATAAAATGACGACGACTATTAAAATGAAGGGAGTTGATTGAACATTTATTTATTTGACAAATTAATTCTTCTCACACACAAAACTTATAAGTAAGTTTTTTTAAACTGTAATTTTTCAAAAATTTTTTCTTAAGTCGCGTATTTCGTCTATAACTGAAAATATTATATAATTTTATATGTATATACAATTTTACATTACTAAATTGTGTAAATATATATATATATAATAAAAAAGTCCGTGAAAATAAATTAAATCCAGACATTATATATGAATGCACATAACATTTCGAATAAATGAATTTTTTCAAAATTTTTTAAATAAAAATATGGTTTAAATGTTTATCTTGAAATTGCTAGGTTTATAAGCTAAAAACCTAATAATATTCATTGTTTCAATTTTGTTATTTTCATCATAATATATTTAATTAGCCTATGAGAGTGGCTAATTAGACATCGCATTTACAGCTGAAAGGAATTTTTTATTTATACCAAAATTCTTACATAATGGTTTACCATCAATATCTAAAATTTAAAAAAACCTATCTTTCTTTGAAATATATTTGATTTTTACCAAAATATTTCTTTATAATTTTTCACCACTTTTATTCACTAATTTCTCTTCAGATATTTAATTCATTTTTTAGTTGAATGACATAAAGAAAAAGAAATCTGCAATTTATATTATGTTTATTTTAGTCAGAAAATCTTTTTCTTGACTCTTGATCGTGAAGCCTGCTTTCTTTTTTTTAAATTTTTCCTTTGAACTGCATGCGAAACTTTGCATGTTTACTTTTTTATTTGTTTCAAAACTTTTATTTAAATAATTAGCAAAAAGCTAAAAGGTCCTTTTTTTCTTTGAAAAAAGTGTATTTATATTTTTCTGCATATTAACTGGTGGCGATTTTTAACATTTTTGACACAAATATTTTAATTAATTTATGTTTTAAATTTTCATTTTAAATTTAAATATCGCTTAATGTTCGTTCTATTAACTTAATTTTATTTTTATTTTCCGTAAACTAAAGTTGTGACTGTCATGTATGAGGACTCAAACGATGGGACTCAATTGGACAATTTCATATTTCCACTCTTTATCTCCAACTGTGTCTCTGTCTGTTTAAATGCTGTCTTTCCCTCCTTATTTTTCAGCTATGTACATTTATTCGTTTCATTTGGCTTTGAATTCTTCCCCCCTTGTTCATGTCCTCTTTTACAATGAGTTTTAGTATGGCAAATTGAAAATGTACCTTCTTTCCTCGCGAGCTGTTAGTCGGAAAATGCATATGTGTTATATACCATTGGATAGAGCAAGGTCGACTTCTATTGTGAATTTTTAATTTTACGTGCCGATATCGACAAAAAGGTTATGGGGCCTCAAAGACCGAAATTTAGCCATAAGGGTCCATTTCCAGAATTTTTTCACTTTTTATTAATTACCCAACCTTTACATTTTATTGTTTTTTACTTATTTTTAGCAATTAAAACTTGTCAAACATTTTTTCGTCTAAAAATTAGTTTTTAAATTGTTTACTTATATTATACATTAATTAAAATTTATTTATTTTTCATGTTGGATTCGAACCCTGACCTCCAAAAATGTGAATTTAACCAACTGAGCCACCAATTTTGCTCAATTTCCTTAAAAATCAAGCCAAATTTCGATTTTTGAGGCCCCATAATTTTTTTGTTAAATAATTCTCGTCTTCAAGTTTTTAGCCATGTTTAGGCTTAACAACGGTACCTCGATTAAAGGGCTGTTTAATTATGCATTTTCCGACTAACAGCTCGCGAGGTTCCCTTGTAAGTGTTTGCTGCGAAACAAACGTAAGGACAAACCATCCGCGATTAACGATTAAATTGCGCAATCTGATCGCCAACGCAGAATGGCACAGAGATTCGGTGGATATGTGCATGAACGCGTTGTTCATCAATGGACTCGCAGACGATTCAATCAGGGCTGAACTGATCAAAAAAGGCGATAATGCTCTGAAGTTCAAAGACGGAATCGAAACTGCGGTGCTTTAGGAACAATCATCATTGGACGCAGAACGAATCGGTGGACATGGGCCAAGAGAAATGATGGCCAAGGTTCCATCTCAAAGAAAGGTAGAAGAAGACCGGAGGAATGAACACACCAGGGAAAATTCATCGATGCGGAAGGAACGGTCATTGGCAAGTGAATACCCCAGAAAAAACACTGAATTCCGAAAATGTGGAAGGATTGGACATTGGGCAGTGGCCTGCAAATCAAAGCAGAGCTCGTCATCAAACGCAGCCAAAGGAAGGCAACGCTCCTCATACTTCAAAGGAAAGCCGGTGCATCAAATCAGTGCACAAAAGCGTGATTATTCCACGGATGTTGCAAGCTTCGTCAAGCCAAAAAAAGTCAAATTACTTACAGCTCCACCAGCATTTATTACAAAAATTAACATTTTTGACGGTTTTAAAGTTTTTTAACGATTTTTAATCGAATATTATTAAAAGTTCTCTTATCCAAGGGCTTATACATGCTATAAAATGTGGTTAAAAGTATTAGGGAAAAATTAAAACGCTGTTTAGTATGGGAAAACGAGAATACCTAAAAATGCAAGGCATGGTTTTGAGGTGTTAACCATGATTAAACATCCCTTTAAATCGAGTACCGTTGTTAAGCCTAAACATGGTTAAAAACTTGAAGACGAGAATTGATTTAAATTTATTAACCGTGTTTACCTATTTTAACTGCCAAAACGGGTATAAGGCCCCTGATCTGTAAAGTGAGCGATATGCTACCCGAATACAAAAGAACATTAAAAGGGGAGTAGAAGAATTTGAAATTCCTTCCCCAACACCCGTGGACTGGATCAATTATTACAAAGAATATAAAGGAAGGAAATTAAGATTTAAATGAATTCAAAAAATGAAATGCATATACGGAAATAAAAAACAAAATAAAACAGAAAACTTATGATTTAGCAAAATAAGATAAAAAATAAACAAAAAAAAAATTATTTATTTATAAAATAACCTTTAATTCATTGCTTTCTTATTTAAGTAAATGGAAAAAATGTATTAAATTGTAAAACAAAAAGCCAAAGTAGTATTTGAAAAAAAAAGTATTTCAATTTTCTATTCTTGAAATAAAACTATTATTTTAAATTTAAAACATATATTACAGCTTCGAATCCTTCTGCATGAGTTGTTATAATAGCATTAAGCAAAAGTTCGAAAAGAGTGAAATAAGCAGCACAGACAGTCAACGAACATCCTTGCATATCGCCAGAAAAAAAAGCAAAGTGGAGGCGGTTAAAAAAAAATTGGGAATTGGCTTTCAAAAACTTTTATCAATTGATAGTAGAGTGCCACGGGACCGGGACCGGGAAAACAAGCACTGGTAAGAATGGGGGTCTGAGTGAAAAATTAGTGAAGAAAATTGGAGTCAAAGGGAAAAATAAAAAATAATAATTAATATATTCTTTAAAAGTAACATTGCCCAAGTGTGCAAATGGCCTAATGGCTAGTCTTTCCCTTCTTCTTTCCCCTGGTTCAATCCCTCTACAGAAATTAGATTATTTCAATTTTTTTTTGTATACTCGTGGGTTTCCTATAAAGAAAATATGATTCCTCATAGCTTTTTTTTAAATTGATACATATTTTATCATTTTTTAAATGAAAATCCTACCAATTGAGCTTAATAATCGCAAAAACCAACCTTTTTTCGTTGACTGTCTGTGCTGCTTATTTCACTCTTTTCGGACTTTTGCTTAATGCTATCACAATATCGACGGTGAAAATATGTCCAATAGCTGGCTTGTGCCGTGACAACTACTGCAGAACAATGATCAGTAGGGAATGATCCCTGAACTCAAAGAACTCAATCACCGGACAGGTCAGTCAATGTACATGACAAGAACAAATATTTTTGAATCTCAACGTCTGACTCTTCACCGAGAAGTGCTGGCGCGACTCGGCGACCGGACATATCGAGCGAGCCGGAAAATTCTGGCAATCTGAAATAACGATTTGGATTTGACCTCAGCTTCAACCGCTCTCAATTGGCTAATGGCTGCTAATAGCCGTGGCCTAGGCACCAATTAGGTTGAAAAAGACAACAGCTACTGGTTGCATCCATCCCTAATACCCGTGTCAAGCATCACCTAGACCCATCGCTAACAATCACAATTGCTTAATTAGCATACCATTTTATTATTATCAGTTCTTACAAAATTAAATTTATGCTTATCATTACTGCAAAGAAAATTTATGGAATACTACCATAAAAAATAAAGAATTCAAAAATAAATTTGAGTTAAAATGGTAGGTTATAATATTAAATAATACAGGAGAAAGAAAATATTTGTTGATCGACGATTATGTTTGCTGAATTAATAATATGATTTAAACCGAACTCTTAAAATTAATATGATGACATTCAATCTTTATCATATATGTATGAGTTTATGGTTCATTAAATAAAAAATTTTTAAATTTTTTTAATTCAAGTTAAAATTTTCATTATTTAAAATAAACAAATAAAATGTTGCTATATACGTTATCTTCATCGACACCACGGATATAATCTTGTGGACAATTAATTTTATTTTATAAATAAAAAATTCTAATCTATTAAAAAATAACAAATCCAATTTTTAAATTACATAATAATTTTTCGATTTGAAGATAATTTTTACGTAATTTTTAGGGTTATTATTGATTATACGCAGGGGACTAACCAAAGACACCATTACTGACAGACGAACCCAAATTTGCAAGTCAACTAAGCCAAAAATTTTGGGAATGGGTCGTTGGTTGACCCCTAATGAGAAATTTTTCATTTTATTTTATTAGTATTCCATCGGTTCTTCGTTCGGTCTTCCGTCAAACGTGACGCAAAATGTTGTTTTGTTCTCCAGGGTTCCTAAACTTAGTTTTATTTTTTCATTAAATACCAAATTATTTGATTTTTGTATGCCTTACACTTGCGGTCATGGTAGGAAACCTTCATTTATGATGGTTCCATTATTAAAAACATCTCATTTCCGTGAGATTAACTTGCGTACGGCATAACCTCAGTTCTCATTTCACCTGAAGTTCCAATGCGGCAGGCGCTACCCAACATTTAAGGACAGATATTTTTGAGTATGCGGAGACAACAATGAAAAATTGACATCGAATAACTTCTAATGACAACTTTGTTTTACACAATTAAAAAAGAGCTAAATTTTTTTTTTAAATTTTTAGTGTAAAATTCGTAGGTACTTGGATGTGCTCGACAATTGAAAAGAAATTTTAAATTTATTTTCCACCGGGACACCAATTCTCCAGCATTACCGATAAAAGTGGGTGATTTATTGAATTGTTTTTACTCATACATAGTCCGTCACCAATTCCATATCCTCAGATATCAATTACTCATTTTCTGTCCTTAAATGTCAGGTAGCCGCGTGCGAGCAAATTGGACGGCATGCGCAATGAGAAAATATAAATTTTAGTCTACCGGTAAGGTCAATTTCCTGAGTTTCTAACAGTGGTACATTATTTTTGGCGGCTTCGCAATCGGTTCACAAGAAATGCTCAATATCATACCAAAAAACGGACAAGGGGACGTAAATGATTGTTTTTTACCATGACCGAAAATGTCAACAACAGGGGAACCATTCATTCATAAAATGCTCTAATTTTCACAGAAACCCATACGAAAATGACTTTTGAATAATTTTTCACCTACACAACAACTCACATTGAAAGCAAAACCCTATGTTTCGCATACAGAATACAAAATAATATGCAGCTTTCACATTTCTCTCAAAATATTCACGTGATACTCTAATCAAAATTGCATGAAACTGACTTAATCACCAAAAATGTGCACAATTAGTAGGAAAATTGATTTTTATTTTGGCAAAATGTTTTTTTTTAAACCGGGTTTTGCTTTGTATGGGATGTTTTATTCGACAATTTGGATTGTTTGAGTAACACATTGTTATTTTCAGTTATTTAATGAACTTTCAGGTCAATTTTTCGACTTTTAATTCAAGGTATTTCTGTCATGGTTTTCTGATAAAAATGCCATTTTTAGAAAAAAATGCCGTTATTTTGCAAAATTTTAATGTGCTTTAAAAATTATCCACCGTTTTCCAAAAATGAAGACGTCCCTGCGCTACCAGCAACCCATTTTTGAGTGCCACCAAACACAACCAACGGCATGGCAAACTGGCCTAAAATAAAAAAACTTAGAAAAGAAAAAAATCAAAAAACAATTCGTAAAACCGACAGAGTGCTTGCTGAAGAAAGTCAAAAATTTATTAAATATTACAAAAAAATACAATAAGAAAAGGGCAATTCGTTAAAGAGATTATTGCGAGAGAGAAAACGGGAAAGGGAAAGCAGTTGAAACAATTTAAGAAAACGAAATATGTACAGAAGCAAAAATGCATAATGAAAAACTTTTTTTTTTTTTTTGGAATTCAGAGGTGTAAAAAGCAGGGTTAGCAAAAGCTTTTCTGAAACAAAAAATTGAAAGGTTTTTTGACTAATTTAAAAACAAAAGTCGAATTTAAGCACATATAAATGAAACAATGGAAGGGTCTTGAAATGTGCCGACACTGAATCCAAAAAAAAAAAAAAACTGCAACGTGAATGAAAAATGGCAGCGGAAAAAGCATTTTTATACTAAGAGGGAAAAACATCACAATGGTTAATCATTGTTTTTTTCAGCTTAATCTCTGCCGATTTTTGACTCAAAATGTTCGATTTTCTTCTCTTCCGCCTTTTCAGCTTGGCATCGGAATTGCACTGATCAGTCGCCGCTTTAATAGTTGGGTGTACGAATAGTTCAAAATGCGTAAACAGACGTTGGACACCAATTCTAATTCGAATGAAAAAGCAATAGTAAAAAAACTTCTCGCCGTTCGGTGCTGTTCGCTGCTTATTTGCCTTAGATTAATTAGGGCAGGGGCACGGGAACAGTCTTTAATTAGGACAGGAGAGATTGGGGACAATATTATTATTAGGGACTTTGACCAATTCGTTCGGCTTCTTTCCAATTATGCCGACTCAGTCAATTCGCAATAAATGCAATTGACTGCACAATTAAAACACAAACAAAATTATTCCACAGCACACAAATATCCGCAATTACCACGAATCATTATTAAAACAAATTACTACAATTAACGACTTAAAAAAAACGCAAATGAAAAAGCTCAACAAAAATAACTAAACAAAATGCCAAAAATAATAAATTAAAATAATATCGAATGGTCAAAGTCAAAATATCACTACATCCCCCGCTCCTCAAAAAAGGCGTCCCTGCCGTCAAATTGGAAAGGTTTGGTGGGTCGATCAGAACAACAAGGATAACGACGAGAGTGCGACGGGCCACGACCACGGTACGGCATCACGGCGCGGTTGTTCCAACGGCTGTATGGATGATGGCGTTCACGGCTGGGCACTTCTCCGAATGTGTGGCGCCGATGGTCCCCCAGACCAATCGAGCCCAAGCTCTGACGTCGCTGATCACGATCCCGATGTCCAACTGATCCAATTGTGTGACGTCGACGGTCCCCCAGACCTATCGAGTCATTTACGGCCAAAGACGAAGTTCTTGCTTGGCGATGGTCCCCCAGACCTATCGTAGCAACGGCACGAACGGTCGATCGAATTGACCGAATTTTCAGCTTCTGATCGCCCGGGAAGTCGGATTGGGTGAACAGCCATGCCTTCAGCGCTCGCAAACCGGCCTCTTTCATCAGTCCATCCGTTGTCACTCTTTGGTTGTCGAATGAATTGGCGAATCGGAACACTTCGTGAAGCGATCGCCCTTTTTCTGTCACCCAAACAGGAAGAAAAGGTTTTTGGCTCATCATCGGCACCAAGCTTTCGATCAGTTCTTCGTACTCGTCGTGTTTGTCGTGCACGTACGGTGGGCATGTCCAAAAGAACTTCACTTGCGGGAATCGGCGGCACAAATTGGCAATCATCTCGTATTGCTCCATCATCACTTCAATGGTTTCTCCGCCCAAGAGTGAATCTCGTCCGACAATGATCAGTGCGGCCTTCACTTTGCTGGAGAGCACCACGGGCTTCAGGCTTCGCACTGTCTCCGCCAATGTTCCATTTTTTGGCCCGATCACCGCCGTTTGGTCCAAGATTTCGGCCAATTGGTGGGCTGTCGAATCTCCGATTATGACACGTGGCAAGGCGATCAGTTTTGTGGCCTTGTGAATGATTTTGGCCCTCAATTTCTCCAGCACCCACGGTGTCTCTCCCATCGCTTCTTCCCATTTCTTCTTCTCAGAATCGGCCAAATGATTGAGTCCGACGGGTTCGTACATGCCGATTTTTTTGAATCCGCTCTCTTCCAAAGCATGCTTTGCCACGGAGCACTTTTCGAACCAACACTCCAGCGCCTTCATTTGGTCTTCTTCAGTTGGGCATTGTCCTGTCGCCACATAGTCTCCCTTTTTGGTCACGAACAGACTGAGCTCCTCTTTTGGCGCTCCTTCAATTATCGATTTGACAAAACTTCTTGCGGCTGTCATTGATTTGACAGTCCCGGCCTTCAAAAGGAACACCGCCAAAAGTGCCTGCAGTGGTGTCTTCACTGTGATTGAGCCCAATTCAGCATTTCCAAGCGCTGGATCGAGTTCTGCGACACGGAGAATGGCACAAAATTCATGTTCGCCTTGACCGACGTCACACTTGGCATTCCAACCGAACGTGTCCTCCGCTTCATCTTCGTTGTCAATTTCCATCTCTGAAAAGGGAATTTCTCTTGATTGCGCCGCCTTTACCATTTTTCTAATCATTCCTTCGCCACCCTTTAAATTAGCAATTGCCCCTAATTGCTCATAATGGACCATTTGTCCATCTGATTCACAGACTTCAAAACTCGATAAAATGCTGACAATTAATGATTTTAACGCATTTTTAAATGGGTTTTTCCCCTTTGGAAGTGTTGAAATGTCCGGGATTCCTGGAGGAATTCGAATTAGACGCTCAATCGGAACTTTTATGGGCTCAGCATTTCTGTTGTCAATTGGGACTAAAAATGCCGACGATTCGTTAATTTCTAGGATAAGATAAGGCCCGAAATGAGACCACAACAATTTCTTGTGCCGAGATCGGCGATTCAGTCCGGGAAAGGCAACCATTACGCGTTGCCCCGCTTCAAATTTGTTAGCCGTCACTTTCGGCTGGGAATCGTACCAAATTTTACTTCTCATTCTTTCTTCATCAGAATTTTTCCTCGCTTCGTTCAGCATATTCAACACATTTTCACGAAATAATTGGAGGTATGTGTCGCTGTCAATTGTGTATGCTGGGTTGACTTGTAAGGGCACTTCCCCATCCATCGGAAATCGAGCGATTTTCCCAAAAATCATGGAAAATGGCGAAAATTTCGTCGTTTTAGACGGCGTAATGTTGTAAGCGAACACAATGTACGGCAAACGTTCATCCCATGTCCAGCAGCTTGCCGTCGACTTTTTAAGCATAGCGATTATTATTCGGTTTACTCTCTCAACAAGCCCGTTCGCCTGGGGGTCATACCCAGCTGTGAGAGATCGTTCAATTCCAAAAGTTTTGACGATTTCTTCAATCGTTGAATTGACAAATTCCTTTCCTTTGTCAGAATGGATTTTTTTCGGTGTGCCGTATATCAAAATAGCTTTCTCAACCAACACTTTCGCAACTGCTTCGGCTGACTTATTTCGTATCGGCTCCGCGATTAAATATTTCGAAAAATGGTCGACCATCACACAGATATATTTGAACTCTGACTGACTGGGGCCAACGTCCAAAATGTCGATGCATAGCAATTCGAATGGTTCTGACGTTCTAACGACTTTCAGTGGAGGTTCATTTGCTCTCGCCTCCTTTGTATGAGCACAAATTCGGCAGTGTTGATGAATTTTCATGCAATCTTTCAGCATATTTGGCCAGAAATACTGTTCTGCCAATTGAAGAAAGAGTTTTTTGGCACTCATGTGCCCTGCGCATTTTCCTTCATGTCGTTGCTTTACCAAATTTTCACGAAATTCGGATGGGACGAAAAGTCGCAATTTGCCATTATCTTCACATAAATAAAGCAGTCCGTCGAGCAGCGTGTATTTGTGGCACGTTTCCTTCAAATTTTGCGCCTGTCTTGGATCGTCCGGGAATATTTTTTTCTTTAAAAATTCATATATGTGCTTCATTTCACTTTCTTCGGATGCTCGACTCCACTTTTCTCTTTTCTCCTCAATTGACGCTTCAACTTCTTCCGCTGTCAGTATTTTTATCATTCCAATTAATGCTTTATCTTCCTCCAGGAGCGGTTCGGCGATTCCTTCGTTGTTTAGTTGAAATGATCGCGATAAAAGGTCTGCAATCACATTCATTTTTCCTGGATGGTATTCTACTTTCAAGATAAATCTCGAATTCAATTCCATGAGCCATTTGTCGACTCGCGCATTTCCAGTCTCCTCTTTGCTTTTGAACATGGGCACAAGAGATTTGTGATCCGTGAGGACTCTCGTCGGCAGCATTGTTATAAACTGAGCAAATTTCTTTGCTCCGAATCTCACTGCTAACGCTTCTAATTCAGTTGCGGCATAACGGCTCTCATATTTGCTGCATTGTCGAGAAGCGAAATAAATTGGTCTCAGTTTCATCTCATCGTCATGCTGACATAAAACAGCCGAAAGTCCAACTTTGCTGGCATCGGTCATCATGATAAAGCGACGCGAGGGGTCATTTTTCGCTTTTTCGAAGTTGGGGAAGTACAAAATTACGTCTTTCAGGACTTTTTCTTTTAGACTTTTTATTGCCTCTTTTTCCACTTCACCAATGGAAAATTTGACGTTTTCCTGCAGGAGTTTAAAAAGTGGTGCTGCGATGGTACCAAAGGAATAGATGAACTTCCTATAGTATGTGAAAAAGCCCAAAAGAGAATGCAATTCCTTTCGCGTTTGAGGCATTGGAAGGTTTGTAATTGGCTGCACTTTGTCGACGTCCATTTTTATTCCTTCGCGAGTTAGAATATGCCCGAGAAATGGCAATTCTTTAGCACAAAAATGGCTTTTGGACAGCTTCAGTTTGAGTCCCGCCTCCTGAATTCGTTCAAAAACAAGCGCCAAATGTTTTAAATGATGCTCGTATGAGTCGGAAGCGATAAGGACGTCGTCGATATATACAAAAACAAAGTTGTTTATGTATCCGTCAAAAAGGTGCGTCATAAATCTTTGGAAAGTTGCTACGGCGTTGCACAAACCGAATGGCATTACCGTAAACTCATGTAGGCCAAATTCGGTAGAAAATGCTGTTTTTTCGATGGAATTTTCGTCCATACGAATTTGCCAATAACCCGTCATGAAATCGAGGGTCGTAAAAAATTTCCGGCCTCCAAGCATTAAAAGGGTGTTGTCGATGTTTGGCAGGGGAAAACTGTCTTTTCTGGTGACCGCGTTTATGGCCCTGAAGTCAACACAAAATCTCAACGTTCCGTCGCGTTTTGGCACGAGAACGATTGGGCTTGACCACGGCGAATGGGAGGGACGGATCACATCTCGTTGCAAATAGTCTTGTAACATTGCCGCGACTTTCTCCCTGTAGGCATATGGCACAAAACGCATCTTACAGCGAATTGGTTCCGCCTCGCCTGTGTCGATTTGGTGTTTGATCAGATTGGTTTGTGTCAATTCTGCATCACTAATCGCAAAAATACTTTCATATTGCATCAGCAATTTTAAAATATCATCTGTCTCCTTCTTTTCCAATGCCTTTTTGTCCACCCATTCGTGCCAAATTTTTTCAATCTCCGCAGTTTTTTCTGCTCTCCGCACTTCAAGTTTTCCAATCAATGCTTTTGGCGCTGCTAAAAAGTCTTCCGCATCGCAAACTTCTTCAATTAATTCGGCCGTGCCAAATTTTTTTCCTCCTTCCAGCGTTACTGATGCATTTGAAAAATTTATGATTGGCACCACGATTTTGTTGTTGCGTCCAATCGCGATTGTTGGTTCCAAACGAATCTGATCGTTTTCTTGATCGGATGTCAATAAAACTTCTCTCCCTTCATATTGGTCAGGCAAGCCACATTCGATGACTTTCGTGGCCCGTGGTTCCAACACCGTTTTGTAGATCACGGTGAGCGAATCGATTTTATTTTGGTTCACTTTTTCAAAATCAATTACAGTGTCGCTGATGGCATCGTACATCTTAAAGCCCAATTCATTAAGCGCATTCGTGCCAAAAAGAAGGTCAAATCCAATCGACGATTTGGCGATATGCATCGCGACTTTGACCTCGCTCGAATTCTCATGCCGTTTTATCGGCAGACAAATAACTCCTAAACATTCCAAAGGATTGCCATTCGCATCGGAAATGCGATTTTCCGCTTTCAAAACACTCAAATTCCGAACGTCCAATTTTTTGTCCCTTATCAAATTGTAGAGGAACTTTGCCTCAATTACAGAAATTTGTGCGCCTCCGTCGAGCATTGCCTTCGTCTTCGTTCCAAAAACTTCAACCAAAACTGCCATTACTTTTCCGACTTTTGAAAAATTCGAATTTTTGTCTTCCGTCGCACATTTCCTTATTTCGTCAAAAAAATCTTCCAGGTCCTGCTTCAATTCACCAACAATGAAATTGTTTTGATGAACTTGTTCCTCTTGCAGAACTAAGCAATTTTGCTTCAAATAATTCTTTTGCTGGTAGTGCCGATTTGGTGGGTTTTCGTTGGGCTCAGGCATTTGCTGCCGATTATAACCCATTTGTTGTTTGCCTTGTTGATTCATTGTCGTAGAAGAGTTAGTTCGCTCAATTGCGCGAAAAATTTTTCCTTGGGGACAATCTCTGGCCAAATGTCCTGGGCTGTTACAGTTGAAGCAACTCCAACTTCGGTTTGATTGGGTTCCAAATTTTTGCATTTGCTGGCCCCGTTCCTCAAAATTGCTTCTTGAGGGCCCATTATTCGTCTGGACAACCACATCAAATAAGCCTAAGCAACTCAACAATACTTTTGTGTTGAATATTTATAAATTAATTCGGTTAATAATGCAATATTATTTGGGGTCTTTTATGATAGGTAAATTTGTACATATGAGCATTTATTTCCATAATATTTTTTGTTTTTATATTTTTATATAGTTTCATTATTCTCTCTTATAGGTGGAGCATATTGCTGTCCCACTCCAATGTGTTCTTTATTTTGTCTAAGTAATAATATTATCATTAGAAAATTGGTAAATTTATTTTATTCATCTGCAAAAACATAAATTTTGGCACGTAAAAATGTGAGTCTTTAAATAGTTTATTATATTACTTGATGTTGCAATTGCAATTGGCGCTTAATTGGTTCGTAGCGAAAGGGTTGCGTACTTTGCGCAGTTTGGAATGCGCGCTCAGCGCGACCATACAGCTTTGATTCTAGAGCCCTAATCTTTTGCGCATCCGACCAATTCAATGAATAAAAGTCAAACTTTTTAAAAAATTTTTTGATACCATCCGATGGGAAATTTTTTGATTTTTTAATTCTTTAAATAGTCTTTTGTTTTTTAATTAATTTTAAAATTTCTTACAATTACTACCAATTACATGCATATAAAATTATATCTTGATTTAATTAAGAATTTTTTTTCAGAATTAATGATGATTTAAAAAATTTTTAAACTATTTTATAATTTAATTACATTATTTAAAATATTTATTCAGCACTTTTTTTTGTAAAAGGGGCGACCAAAATTTTGTTGAATCGCTGCTGGATTTTGCTGACCCGGCATTCGAACCGGTATGTTATTGGCTCGACGCGCAAAAACAGCCGAATGGTGTATTTGCTGGTGGATTTCAACACCATGTTGCGTCAAATTTGGTGCCGGGTTTGTGTTCGGATTTTGATGAGCACTATTTAGCTGACCAACGATGACCCTCCCAATTTGTTCGGCTAACAACCCTATTTCATTAAGGTTTTGCGGGCCAACCCCAACACAGCGGTTTTCATTGACCGGAGTCGAAGTTCTTCTAATGTTTGGATGATCGAAGAAGTCATCTTCATTTTGGGAATGTCCAAAGACAAAATTTCGAAAAATTTGTTGGGTTGGGCCTGCCCTCTCTCCCAAATTTTGTGTCCAATCCGTTCGGTTTCGCATAAAACCTTGGTTTGCCTCCTCTTCTTCGTTTTCGTCAAGGCTGGCACGTTCATTTTGTCGCAACTGTCCAAGTGCGCTGTCATTGTTCGGGTTCAAAAGGCGCCGTCTCATTTCCATCGAGTCCAGCTGCTCCGAATTCTCCAAATTGGGATCCGCCACCACCACGTTTTGGTTCATCACGCCTAAAGTTCTATTTGGTGGATTCTCCCGAAAAAAAACATTTCCATCTCTGTCGAGCAATATTCCTTCATTTTGAGCTCGCTGTCTAGTCAAACGAGTATGATTGAGTGTCCGTTCCAAGTTTTCCATTTCAAAATCGACTATTTGCACCCCCCAGGTGACTTGAGTGTCGAAAAATTTCCGAATTTGTCTCCCCCAGAGAACTTAACAAACAATTGGTTTTTGTTTGTTCTTTTTAAGCGTTTTTGTTTCGTCTCCCCCAGAGAACGATTGTTGATGTTGATTGTCTCCCCCAGAGAACAATATCAAAAGTCGAAAAGTTTATCGTCTCCCCCAGAGATCGATAAAATGCCGAAATCCTCCAAAAATTTGAACCGATGTCGTTGTTACCTTGTGTTCTGTCCAGGAGCGCCAAATAGTAAAAAAACTTCTCGCCGTTCGGTGCTGTTCGCTGCTTATTTGCCTTAGATTAATTAGGGCAGGGGCACGGGAACAGTCTTTAATTAGGACAGGAGAGATTGGGGACAATATTATTATTAGGGACTTTGACCAATTCGTTCGGCTTCTTTCCAATTATGCCGACTCAGTCAATTCGCAATAAATGCAATTGACTGCACAATTAAAACACAAACAAGATTATTCCACAGCACACAAATATCCGCAATTACCACGAATCATTATTAAAACAAATTACTACAATTAACGACTAAAAAAAAACGCAAATGAAAAAGCTCAACAAAAATAACTAAACAAAATGCCAAAAATAATAAATTAAAATAATATCGAATGGTCAAAGTCAAAATATCACTACAAAGCGATGGTTTAACAGCAAAGAAATGCAAATTTTAGGTGAAACGGAGGATAAGCTTTTCCCACAAAATCCGTTGCCGAACAAAGTCATTCGGCGGATTACGAGTCTTTACTATCATATAAAAGCAACTAAATTTGAGTTGCTTTTAAATCATCATATTTTCTATTTTCCATAATCGACCACAATGTTTTCACTTTTTCCACCGTTTTTCGTCCCTTTTCGTCTCTTGCGGCATAAAATTGTAAATTGGAGCAACAAACAGTGCCCGTAACGGTGTCCATCCTTAGCTTCGTCACGTTCGATGACGACATTTTCCTCGAATTTCCTCCTGGTGACAGTGCCAATCCGTCGGATGGCCAAGAGCAATTGGCTGTTCATGCCTCATCAGAACGACGTGCCGATGTGTTACAATGCTATGAATAGGGCTAACATTTTTATTTTTTTCCTGAGCCCCGTGGCCTGAAACACACGAAAAACATGTTGTTTTTTTGGGCTGTTAAGCTACTTTTCGAATTATTAATACTTTTTTTCTAGGCTTTTAGCTTTTATTTAGCCTAAAAAAATTTGAAAGAGGTTCTTTTTTTGCCTATTTTGGCGTTTTGTCCAAAATTTGGGTAATAGTTTAGGTGGTAGGGGACCCACGCGTTTCGGCGCTGGCGTTTCGGCGCCGGCGTTTCGGCGCCAGCTCGTTTTTCCACTTAAGCTTTTTTCTTTGGCATCCAAGTCCAACAATCTTGGTATCATTCGAAAGCTCTTATCATGCTTTATTAGCCTTACAAAAAGCGGATAGATTTTCAAGCCTGTAAAAAATTTATTAAGAAAAAACTTGTAAATTTTGACTTTTTCGCAATTTTCATGTATAACTTTTTGGTAATTGTCTAATCGCGAAGCAATCGCTTAGAAAAAGTTTCTAAACATGTTAAGCTTTCGAATGATATCAACAATGTTGGATTTGAATTACATAGAAAAAAATTATAGCCCAAAAACATGCTGGCACCGAAACGCCGGCGCCGAAACGCAGTGGACCCGATGGTAGCACCCCCCTTTTTTTCAAAAAATCAAATTTTTTGAATTTTTTTTTCGAGAAAAGATTATTTTAGAGGTTTAGAGTAGGTTTGCTCCCCGACCCCGAGCCCCCCGACCCGACCCGAGACGTTTTTGGGACCTATTCCCCGACCCGACCCCCGACATGTCGTCCCCCGAGGTCCTCGGCCCCCGACTTTTTGCCCCCCGACCCCCCGACACTAATTCGGCGGATTGGGGACTCCGAGTGTTGTAAAAAATTTAAAAAGTTAATTGAACAACGAAGAGGGGAAAGGTTGAAAAATTTTGAACAATTTTGTTAATAAAATGAACTAAAAATTCCGAAAAACTTTTCAGCGGCGCCTATCGGCACCGCCTGCCGCCAAAAAACTCCAAATTTTTCTTAAAATTGGCTCGAAAAAAAAGTTTCTTGAAAATCGCACCGCTAAAATTGTTCAAATTATGAGATTAAAATTTTTGAGCCTCGAAATTCGATTTTCGATCTCTGAAAATTTTTGGAGCCTGGGATGCCTTATTATAAAATGCCAAATTGGACGCAAGCTCCAATGAATGAATTTTAATCAGATGATTAAAGTGAAAAAAGGAAGATTTACGAGCATTTAAAAAGAAAAATTGGTTTTTTCGTTAAAAAATTTTGTTGATCACTACCCGACCGGGGTCCCCGACCCCCGACAATTGAGCTCCCCCCCCGACCCGACATGTCGCCCCCCGAGGTCCCCGGCCCCCGACATTTTGCCCCCCGAGGGGTCGGGGAGCAACCCTAGTTTAGAGGGTCGTAGAATCCAAATTTGACATTAATTTCGGCCTATGTCTAACTCCGAACCCGGGTTCGAGCAAAAAGTCGAAAATTCAAATTTTCGAGTTGATGAAGCAGGAGCGATGACGAAGAAGATGAATAGATTATTTTAACAAAAAGTGGGATCGGAATAATATATATTAAGAAAAAATACTAAAAAACTTCACCAGTCATTTTTCCTTGCATTAAAATATACCGGGAACAACCCATACAGTATACCCGGTTCGCTGTGTTTTTGAAAACGCTTTTTTGCCAGACAAAATTTTTTGATTTTTGTTTATTTAAAAAAGGAATATTTTTATTAAGGTTTTTGCAACAAAATTTGGATTCGCATTCAAATTGAATAAGGTAATTTCAAAAAAATTTTTGATACAAAAAATAAAAATTTGACTTTGCGTTTATTCTAAAATGGACTTTTATTATGACTGGATCATTTAAAGCCCATGTCCCAATCATTTTGATCGACAAATACGCTTAAATCTCGAAAATATAAATTGATTAAATTTGAAGGCAAAAAATTTTGGCGAAATGTTTTTAATTCAATTATTATTATTTCCTCGGATTTATAAAATCCAAAATGCACCTAATTTAGGAACGGCGAAAGAAGCGGGTCAAAACAACTGTGCGGAAGTGAATTATATAATTGCGAAATGATCGGCTATTTTGGAGATTATTGAATGGACATTATTGTATTTTTAATGCTCATTTTTGCTATTTTGATTGTTTTTTTTTGTTGTTCGAATATATTTTTCCCCTCGTCTCGAAGCATCCTTTAAGAGCAATTTGGGCATTCTTCAAAATTTCCGATCCAAAAATTTTTCTCCCAACCCGGAAAAAAATGCTGACAATATGGGGTTCTGATTCAAAATTGTTTCATTAGTTTTGTTCTGGTTCAATCACAAAATATTTTTTCATTATTCTTTCTAAAACATTTATTAAAGTACATAATAAATAGCAATTATTTTTATTCAATTAAATTTAGTTCATTCATATTTTATGACATAAAAAAACAGGACATTATTATCCTCAAAACTCAAATGGTATTTTATTTTGAAATCATAACTGACCTCCTTGAAATCGTTGACCCACTTACTAAATCCTAGCGTATAATCACGACAAATCAATTGCTTCGGTCGAATAAATTGTCCAGTTGATCACCATCCATAAAGGCCAAACAGCGAATATTTGTCGCAAAAATGGGCCAAATTTCTCGGACAAAAACATCTCAAATATGAATGGCACTGCTATGTGTCCACACATACAAATGCAAATTGGTGCCTTTGTCCCAAATTTGGTTATTGGCACGGAGAAATGCGAGCACAGAATGGTCAATATAACTCAGAGCTGTGATCTCAAAATTTTGAAAATCCTCATTTCAGCCGTAAAAAATCCTCATTTGGAATGAAAAATCCTCATTTTTTAAAAGCATAAAAAATGCAAACAAAATCAATTAAATGTCATATTTTCCGTTTGTGTTATGCCGTTGAGTGGCAAACAAATAAATCAATATTTATGGAGCAAATAAAAAGAAATAACAAAATTGGGGGAAATGATGCGAATGAGACAAATGACGAGGGAAGGTCAAAAAGCGGGCTATTTATGGACGGAGGGAGAGACAGAGATAAGGGGGACGAGGGAAACATACAAAATAAATAAAGTGAGGCGGACATTTGGGTACCGGCCTAACACCTTCCCCCTTAAAAAAAAAAAAAATTTCATCCGTCCATCCGCTTCATCCTTCGGCGGTGGCTCATCAGTTCATCGTCGTCGGCCATCAGGCGATCACGTCTTCACGTTTTCGCTGGTCGCAATCAATGCCGACCAAGCCCTCAGACGTTTTTCCATCGGACGGTGCCTCTCGAAGGTCCAAACCGTCAAAAATTTCTTCGTCCGAGTCCAAAGAACATGCCTCTACACCTTTTTCTGGGAATTTGCCGGTTGTTCCATCTGGAAAACGGATTTCGTACATCGTTCCTTGACGGTTGACGACGTATCCAGCGCGCCAAGGTTGCAGTCCCAAACTCGCAATGACCTTTGCTCCCAAAGCAAATTTTGGCTTCTTTCCGCTGTAGTGCTTCTTCGGCTTTTTACTTTGATCAGCAGTTGAATCGGACTTCTTTTCCACTTTTGCAACTTGGCCATTCCCTTCTTGGCTCTTCCAGAAGGTGTCCAACAGTCCCAAACTGTGGAGCATGTCCATGCCAAGCAAATTCTTTGTTCCTTTGGCAACATAGAATTGTCCAGTGCAAGAGCGATCACCGATCGAGAATTTTGCCTGCCCTTTTCCCAAAAGAGGGCGAGTGGATCCATCGTGGTATTTTGCCCGTTCATTGCAACGGCTCAACCATGGAGTTCCGATTTGGCGGTGTGCATCATTCGTGATCACAGTTCTTTCAGTGCCCATATCAGCAACAAATTCCACTTCAGTGCCATCCATCTTCAGCGGGATCTCGATCAATTTTCTCCGACTTTCTGAGTCCGGCAGAAAAATTCCTCCAAGCCGAAATGTGTTTACGGCTTTTCCATCCTTTTTCTCCCCATTTCTTTTAAGCCAAGCCTTGTGCTTCTCGCACATTCTCTCCAAATGTCCAATTTCATTGCATTTTCGGCAGGTGGACTTTCCATGCGAACAACGCTTGGGAGAGTGCCATTTTCCGCAACGCCAACACTTCGGTTGCGATCGGTGGCTCTTCTGGCTTGCTGACGATTCGCTGCTCCCTTTCGACGATTCGGAATTCTTTCGCGTTTTATGCTTCTTTTTCAAAGCATAAACATTTTTCGAAGACATCGGCTGCTCAAGCGCTTTAGCCTCGGCAATGGTCGACAGGTACACTTGCAGGTCTTCCACCATGTTGTCGTACCGAACGAGGTCACCATCTGCTGCCAACTTTGCCAAAATTCGCTTTCTGAGGTCCGCGTCCTTCGGCGATTTCATTGCGATCAGAAGCATCAGGCAGTTAAACTGCTCCTCTTTCAGCTTCTTGAAGTTGAAATCCCTTAACAGCCTTTTGTGTCGGTTCACAAATGCTCTGAATTCCTCGTCTTCCAGTTTGGATGCACGCAGGCAGTCGTATCTGTCAATCCAAATGGACTGAGGCCTGGCAAACAAACTCTTCAGCTGCTCCACAGTCTTCGCGAAGTCGAAGTCTGTCACATTTTTCGGTATGCAGGACTTTTTGTATTCGGCAAACGCTTCCTTGCTGAGCTTCGTCATGAGAAGCTTCACCTTCAGCATATCTTGCAAATTCGGTGCGGCACAGTCAAGAGCAAAGTCGAATTGCTGCAGCCAGTCCTCGATGTCGGTGCTTTGCTCTCCAAATTCGAAGTTTTCCACATTCGGTAGAGACGGCACATTGGAGGGTTGCTGGCCTGCTTGTGGCGCATTTTGCTGTGCTTCAAGCAGTTGCTTAACCATGTCCATCAATTGTTGAACCGTCGGATTTGCCATTTTTGATTGTCGTTCACCACTCTATTGATAATAGCGCCAAGATATTATCAGAGTGGGTGCGCGTGGACGAACTGAAATTATGTTGCCAAAACACAATAACAGCGGCGCAAAATTTAACAACTGTTAAACAGTGCCAAACTGTTAACAGGGAACGACGAAAAATGTTTATTGTCGCCTAGACAATAAACAATACAATCCACAATCGGCTTCAAACAAATGCCTTCGACTCTTTCCCAAAAAGAAGTCGAATTGGAAAGTGTTATTGGATGCTGAAAGCACTCCAATAAATTCCAAAAGCAGCTTTAATCAAATTCAAATCAATTGAAGGGGGGCCCGCAGAGACGTAATTTCAAATTACAAACAAACAAATATCTCACGGGCGTCGCCAATTGTTATGCCGTTGAGTGGCAAACAAATAAATCAATATTTATGGAGCAAATAAAAAGAAATAACAAAATTGGGGGAAATGATGCGAATGAGACAAATGACGAGGGAAGGTCAAAAAGCGGGCTATTTATGGACGGAGGGAGAGACAGAGATAAGGGGGACGAGGGAAACATACAAAATAAATAAAGTGAGGCGGACATTTGGGTACCGGCCTAACAGTTTGAAAACAAACACGGCGCCTATCAACGCCGCCGGCCACAATTTGGGTCGCAAAATTGGTAATTTTTGGTAGATATCTACTACTAATCGTATTTAAAACCTCAAAAAAAAAATTCGATTTATATTGTTTTATTTAATAAATTGACATCTCTTAAATTTTTTTGCTTTTAAATTGCTCTTTTTGTGGCGCGGTTTTCCAAAAAATTTTGGAAATATTGGGGGAGGGGTCCGGCAGTGCCGATAGGCGCTGCCGGAAAAAATTTGGAATTTTGAGTGCGATTTGTTAAAAAATTTTGTCAAAAAATGATTTTGACTGAGGATTTTTCGAAAAAATGTTTAAGATTTGAAGAAAAAGTTCAAACGTTTTGCCAAATATACCTATTTTTCAAAAAAATGGTGCGTTTATTGTCACTTTTTTATCAAAAGACCACAAAATATTTTAAATTTCTCAAAAGACCACAAAAATCCGCAAATCCTCAGTTCAAAAAAAATCCTCTTTGACCCTTTAAAAGACCACAAAATGAGGAAAAATCCTCAGATATCACACCTCTGATATAACTGAAGATGATATTTTTGTTGAACCAGTCCATTTTCGCGTGGGCCGAGTTTGTGAACTATAACTTTTTTCATTGTTCAACAATTTTGGTTCATCCAATAGCCCCAAGAGTCCTCCATTAATACGATAAATTTCAAAAAATTCATTAAAAAAAAGTTATGGCCAAAAATGTTCGAACAACGAGTTTTTTGAATTCTTCTGGCCATAGTTTTAAGAACCTTAACAAATTTTTCACAATTTTGCAAGCTAATAGAGGACTCCTTAGGGCTATGGAATGACACATACTAAGATTGTTCGATTTGGTTGACAAGATAAACAAGGCCCACACGAAAACGACCACGACCCATTTGAACAGAGGAAATGCTTAAGACCTCTTTTAGCAAATTAAAAAAGAAAGAAAAAAATATTAAATAGCAATATATATTAAAAAGAAGAAGACAATTAATAAACCAAATATTTATGATAATTTAGGAATAATAGACATAAGCACAATTAAATAATTAAAAACGAAAAGTCTAATTAAGTTAAACGCTTATTATTTAAAATGAGGAAAGAAATAAATAATTAGTTAAATTAGAATTTTTTCTTTGAATATTTATTATATGGTTGATCCAAATGCAATATGGAGGGAAAGTACAAGATATTTTTTCTATATAAGATTTTTGTATTTACACAGGCATGAAATATAAAATATTAAAAAAAGTTTTTTAAAGCTCTTTAAATTATTAAAATGTCCGAAACGCAATAAATTTCTATTATTTTTGCAATAAAAAATATTATATACTTTCTAATAGATACTTAGAAATTGCGTGGTGAGACATTTGCGCCGCGCCATTTGCGCCGCACAGGAAAAGTGGACACTTGCGCTGCTCACAAAGGAAGGTCTGGAGGTGTCCGTGGAGTTTCGGAATGAAATTTGGTGGGTGCATAGAGCACCCATGGGTTCTTAAGAAAAGTGGTTTTATTTTCTGCGAAATGAGTACGAGTGCCGAGATATGACGTGCCAAACTTTTTTCTATCCCAATAAATTGAATAAACATTTGCACCGTTTTGTGTTGTTCGGTGGTGCGGAGGTTCTGCGTTTGGCGTTTGTTTTTGCCCCCACAGGTTCGAATCCCTCTTATGCAAATTAATTTCCCCCATCTTATTTTTGCTTTTATGCAATTGAATGGCCAAAAAATCAATCCCACTCACACCCAAAAATTTATTTTTCGTCCCCGTTCCTAAATAAAATGTCCATAAATCCCCAAAATATTCTCACCCTCCTCAATAAATATTTTTCTAAATATAATGAGGAAACCCCAACCAACGAGCATGAAATATTCTTGGCCAAAAGTTTTGCAGCATCAATTGAAAGGTGCATTAAAAATGAGGAGGAAATTGAATTACGAGAGGATTTGGTCATTGACGATTGCGCAAATTTTGATGAAATTGATGGCCAAAACTTTGAGGATTTTGATTACGATTCCGATGAGCAAATTGAGGAAATTGATAGCCCATTAAATGCCAAAAACAGATTTTATTTCATATTCGGATAAGAAAAGGGCACTGGAATTTTATCGTTCACCACAAAGGGGGCACCGATCACTTTCATGCAGGAGATCGAAATTTCGATTTATCAAAAATGAATCTGATCTGAAAATGCTTCGGAGGTAAAATTACTTTATTTTAATTTTTATATAATAATTTAAGGTTTGAAACAAATTTTAAATGCAAAGTTGAAGCCTTAAAACAAATTGACAGCCATGTGAAAAATCAATTTAATGAAAAAATTTCAATGAATTTGAGTTTATCTGACCAAATCCTCAGAAAATGGGCCATTGCTGCCAATAATACTCTTGGAGAAAACAAAATTATTAACTTTAAAGCCTCGAAGTATTGGGTTACTGCCTTTAAGAACCGCCATCGAATAGTTTCCAGAAAGGTTAAAATGTTCAAATTATTTAAAATAAACTTTTTTAAGATCACAAAATTTATCTCCAAAACCCATTTTATCAATCTTGAAAAAATTAAAATGGAATCCCAACAATTTGTGGAACTTACGAGGCAATTTGTTGAAACTGAAAATGTTTCAATTCGAGACGTTTTAATAAATTTTTGGGTGTGAGTGGGATTGATTTTTTGGCCATTCAATTGCATAAAAGCAAAAATAAGATGGGGGAAATTAACTTGCATAAGAGGGATTCGAACCTGTGGGGGCAAAAACAAACGCCAAACGCAGAACCTCCGCACCACCGAACAACACAAAACGGTGCAAATGTTTATTCAATTTATTGGGATAGAAAAAAGTTTGGCACGTCATATCTCGGCACTCGTACTCATTTCGCAGAAAATAAAACCACTTTTCTTAAGAACCCATGGGTGCTCTATGCACCCACCAAATTTCATTCCGAAACTCCACGGACACCTCCAGACCTTCCTTTGTCAGCAAAGTCGACACTTGCGCCGCGCCATTCGCACCGCAGACAGTTGCGCCGCGGATATTTGCGCCGCGATATTTGCACCGCGACATTTGCGCCGCCCAGCAAAAATTGACTTTTGCGCCGCGCTGTCAAAAATATTATTTTCATTAAAATTCCATCATCATCAATAAGTTTTACTAAAAATATAAGCCAACGACAACAATAACTAATTGAAAATTGCAAAAATTACTAGTCACAAAGATTGACATTCAATTTTTTTTAACCATTAAACTCTTAACATTGAATAGGTTCACCATAAATATGAAAAACGAATAAGAATACCAACTAAATCGGAAAAAATTAATTTTCTATAAGAAAACCCAATTATTTTTTTGCTTAAAAAAGAGTGAAATTCAATTTTCTTTCTAATTAATTTGCTCAATAAGATATTTACATCGATTTTAATTTAATTTCATTGAAAAAGCGCTGATTTTCAAATTTTCGCCACTATTTTACCATTTTCGCATTTTTTTGCAATTTTTGTGCACTTATTTAAGTACCTATTTTGATTTTTTTTTTCACCCTAAAATCCGCCGCTTAATGATCAGGACAATATGATGTTCGATAAACCACATAAATTTTTTTAAAGAGCGGCATAAATTTACATTTTTCGCTTTGCGGCGCAAATGGCGCGGCGCAAATGTCCGCGGCGCAAAAGTCGGCTAACCAGAAATTGCAGCACTCATAAAAAAAAAATTTAGAGTAAATAATATAACGAAAAATTATTTTGATTTTGATTTAGATAAAATAAATAAGGATCAAACGCATAATAAAAGAAAAATAGGTTTTTAAATTATTATTTTAAATACTTACAAAGGTTAAGTATCGTAATCATTTGCATACAGGTGATTACAAATAATTTAATAAATGAAATATTTAAAAAATTGTAGACAATTATAAAAAATTAAATAATTTTATAAATAAATATCTATGAAATAAAAGACATAATTTCGTTTAAAAATTTTATTAAAATAAATAGAAGTATTCTAGCCTACGCATTACTTACGTGATTATTGACGAGGACGAACCCTCGGCTTCAGAAAAGGCGTCAACAAAGAAATAGTAAAAATTAAATTTAAAAATAATTTATGGTTCAGAACAAGCCGAGGCTAAACGCAAAAAATAAATTAAAAGGGAAATTTAATATGAAGAAGCAAATAAATTTTATGTTTACGTTAAACAATTTAAAATAAATGCAATATTAAATAAATTAATTTTATTGAAACAGTTCTTTATTCCAACTAAAAAAGCAAAATAGTCCAAAAATATCTTAAAAAATTAATAATAAAATAAATTACATCATAATAATTCATTTCCTTGATTTATAAATTATTGACACCCGAACAACCTGAACTTCAGGTTAAATATACAATTTATGAAAATTAATTATTATAAGTAATTTATAAAAAACAACATTATTTAAAATTTTTAAAGATAATTAACAAAAAGAAAATAATTATTACTATTAGTGGAATTAGAAAAAAGAAATGAATATTAATTATTAAATTTAATCAGTAATATTAATAGAACCCCTTAGGTAGAAAATAAAATTTTTACTTTTTTCTGAAATTATTTTAATTTAGAACTAATATAAATAAATGTTTTATTTCTAACAGTCGTCTAAGAATTTATAGATATGTATACAAAATTGCTATTTAAATAAAACCTTAATGGCAGAAAAATTAAACAAAATAATTTATTTATATTACAATTGTGTAAGAATAATTTTATACTTAATATATTCAAAAAGCATAAAAATTCAATGGATAATCTAAACTTAATTAAGAAATGGTGAAAACAATATTTAGGAACTCAAAAGATAAAAAATATAGTATTTTTAAGAATAAAAAATGCAGAAATGTGTTTAAGAATTGAAAATTTTTCTCAAAAAGTTTATTTTTTTTTGTGTTTTGCAGCCTAAAAATTCTTAATAAAAAAAATTTAATGACTTTTTCGGGATTTTATAACTTTTCATGCCTTTTTTCAATATTTTGGTGCCTATTTTAGTGCCTTTTTCGCGCTTTTTGGTGCCTTTCTTTGCGAACTCTAACCAATTTTTTTTTTGTAATTTAATGCTATTTGATAGCAGATTTTGTCCAAAAATACCAAATTTTGAGTTTTTGGGCTAATTTTTTAAAAAAAGGATAGATTTTTGGGTGGCCGGCGGCGCCAATAGGCGCCGCCGGTGGAAATTTCAAGAATTTTTAATGAATTTTGTTAAAAAATGGACAACTGAATTTTCATAAAAGTCGGTCGATTGTTTCGGTTTTGATTGTTTTGGTCGGACGGTTTCGGTTAAAACCCCAAAAAAACCGAAATCGAAAAACCCAAAAATTTAAACTATTCTTAAATTTTTTGAACTTCAATAAAATTAATAACTGAATACATGAATTAGCATCATACATTGAGTAGACACATAGACAAATAAAAAAATTAAACTAAAACTTTTAAATCCATTATCAAATAAATTGTTAATTACATAAAATAAAACAAAAAGCCTTAAAAAAGAATGAGTCGATTGGAGTGGACCCATCATATATGGACATTATCATTTAAAATAAACATCAATTAAAATGTGCTTTTAATATTGAAAAGCAAAAGCTTAGATTAATAATACTAAACATTAACGATGCCTGCAAAAAATGAAATATATTGTTTATAACATATAAGTGTCATTAAATTCATTTATTAAAAGTTGTATTCATCTTCTATTTGAAACCAAATAAGCCAAACGCAAGGATTAAGAAAATTATGTAATATAGAAAAATAGGTAAATATTTGGTGAATAAATTAATTTACAAAACAAAAGTACAGAATCTATCGCCCTCACTCCCAGTGTTAGGAGCCGGGACAAACCCCGAAACGTTCAAGGAGGTCCTCTCACTCCCTAACTGGCACCTAGAGTTGAGCGGTAATCGGTAATTGCAAAAAAACCGGTACCGGTACTGACCGGTACTGCAAAAACCGGTACCGGTACCGGTACCAACTTTTTCAACCGGTACCGGTACCGGTACCGGTAAAAACCGGTAATTTTCCAACGTTTAAATTTTTGGACAAAATTTTCCAAATACAAATTAAAATGTGCTTTTAATATTGAAAAGCAAAAGCTTAGATTAATAATACTAAACATTAACGATGCCTGCAAAAAATGAAATATATTGTTTATAACATATAAGTGTCATTAAATTCATTTATTAAAAGTTGTATTCATCTTCTATTTGAAACCAAATAAGCCAAACGCAAGGATTAAGAAAATTATGTAATATAGAAAAATAGGTAAATATTTGGTGAATAAATTAATTTACAAAACAAAAGTACACTTTGTTGTATTGACTATTTTATTTTTATTTTTTTTTTAATTTTCTGTAAAAAATTTTGCGTCCTCTCACTCCCTAACTGGCACCTAGAGTTGAGCGGTAATCGGTAATTGCAAAAAAAACCGGTACCGGTACTGACCGGTACTGCAAAAACCGGTACCGGTACCGGTACCAACTTTTTCAACCGGTACCGGTACCGGTACCGGTAAAAACCGGTAATTTTCCAACGTTTAAATTTTTGGACAAAATTTTCCAAATACAAATTAAAATGTGCTTTTAATATTGAAAAGCAAAAGCTTAGATTAATAATACTAAACATTAACGATGCCTGCAAAAAATGAAATATATTGTTTATAACATATAAGTGTCATTAAATTCATTTATTAAAAGTTGTATTCATCTTCTATTTGAAACCAAATAAGCCAAACGCAAGGATTAAGAAAATTATGTAATATAGAAAAATAGGTAAATATTTGGTGAATAAATTAATTTACAAAACAAAAGTACAGAATCTATCGCCCTCACTCCCAGTGTTAGGAGCCGGGACAAACCCCGAAACGTTCAAGGAGGTCCTCTCACTCCCTAACTGGCACCTAGAGTTGAGCGGTAATCGGTAATTGCAAAAAAACCGGTACCGGTACTGACCGGTACTGCAAAAACCGGTACCGGTACCGGTACCAACTTTTTCAACCGGTACCGGTACCGGTACCGGTAAAAACCGGTAATTTTCCAACGTTTAAATTTTTGGACAAAATTTTCCAAATACAAAATTTTTATTCAGTTTTCGCGCGAGTGCCTGTTTTTTAGCATTAGAATTGTTCAGAAGTATATGTATATTGAGGGTGACCAAGTTTTTTTTTCAAATTCAGGATAAAGAACACTAAAATTCAGATTATTGCAAAACAAGGGGTCAGCAGCCAATTTTCCAATTTTGCGAAGGGGTCTCCGGCCATGTAAATTAATGTAAATCAATGACCTTTTTTTGCTTTCAACACCGCTTTTTTCGCGGCACGTTTTTCTCAAGACTTTTGGGGAACAAGGAGGGCCGGCGGTGCCGATAGGCGCCGCCGGGAAAAATTTTGTAATTTTTAATGCGATTTGTTAACAGAATTTGTAAAAAAAATGACCAATTGATTAAGTTTTGGGTTTTTAGGATGCTTAACCTGAAAGAAAAAAGCTGGAATATTTTTTAAAATTAAAATTTTAATTAAAATAATGGTAAAGAAAATGTGAGGAATATTCTATCCAAGTGGTGAATTGAACCCAGGCGAAAAATTATGAAAGGTAGAAAGTTTAACCACTACACCACATGTGCATGTGTGTAATCCCATGACTAAATGAAATAAAATTTAATTTTTTCTCAAAATTTCTCCTTCTTCACCAATTTCCTACTCTTTTCTCGACCAGACCCCCATTCTTACCAGTGCAAATTTTTACCGGCGGTACCGGTACTAGACAAACCGTTAACGGTAATTTCATTTTTGAAAAAACCGGTACCGGTACCGGTACCGGTACCAAAAAAACCGGTAATTACCGGCCAGTACCGGTACCGGTACCGGTACCGCTCAACCCTACTGGCACCGGATTACTCGACAGATTTTTTTTTTTTCTAAAAAATAAGAAGCAATATTAAAATAATATCGAAAGTATTTTCTGTTTCATTGTTTATTTAAAACGTCAAATAAAATAAATTTAACATAAATTAAATCATTGAAAAATTACTTGTCGGAATTAAAATGGAATTTAAAGTAATTATGAATGCGAAAATATTTAATGCTTTCTAATGAACCAAAAATGGTTAAATATAATCACAAGAAAATAAATTACAACAGTAAGGCAAACCAAAATGCTTGGTTTATTTGACTCATAAAAGTTGTTTGTGGCGTTTAATTTTAAATAGTTTGGAAGTTATGTAGTCTTAATTGTCTCTATCACACATTAAAAATCAACTGACTGAACGGAAAAGCGATCATTTTGGCCAAAAGTTAGTAGCAAATCAAGCAAATTTCAAACACGATACATGCACTATTCTAATACATGCTTAAACAAAAAATCACTTTACAACAACTTTCTGAATTGTTCTATAAAAAATAAAACCAAAAATATTCAAAAATAAAAATACAATTATTTATATGTAAAAAAAATTTTCAAGCTAACCTGAAAAACAGATATTATTAGTTAATAGAATTACAATCTTTAAAATAAAAAGCAGGTATGAGGCAACGCGACAAAAACCTTGGAGGATAGCTACAATGATATAAATATAAGAATAAAAATGCAATTCACTTGGATTGAATCCGATTAATAAGAAAAAAAATTCTTAATTTACCTCAAAAAGCGCGGTGCTAGTGCGTTTTATAAATTTCCGTATTTTATATTCAAGTTTGTCTAAATTTTCAAAATTAAATGAAATTATTATTTTCTAGTAGTGGCGGATTTATAATACGCGTCGACCCAATTTTGATGGATTTATAAAATGCGTCAGAACGTAAAAGCGGAATACTCAAGTTGGTGATAAATGTGAGATAGAGAAAATAATAATGCAATAAATGTCCTTTATTCGCCCGATAAGGCTCTTTTTCTCAAAATTCCCACTTTTGCCCCCTCTTATCAAAAAATTCATTGATTTAAAATTGAAAAAAACAATTTAAAAAAGCTGACGCAGTTATGTAAAATGGATATTTATTTATTATTCAAATGAAAAATTGCAAAAAAAAAAATTACAATCTATTATTCTACAACTGCAACCACTGGGACAAGAATGGAACCGATAAAGTTAAAGTAAAATTAAAGATAAAGAAAAATATTTCTAAAAATTGGCTACAAAAATAAAACAAATTAGTAATTCAATGATTAGAAAAAAAATTTAATATTCAATAAAGCTTAAAACTGTTGGAAATCATGAAAGAGGAAAATAAAAAAAATAAAAAAGTAAATATCATAAACAATATGAACAAGTCATTGAAAAGATAAAATATAAAATGACTTTAAAAAACTTTAATTTCATATAAAAGTAAGTTGTACTAAAATTAAATTATCTCCTAACGATTTCCTTTGATCAAGACCATTTCTACCATCAAGAATTATTATTATGATAATTGAATTTGTCAATGGGTGCAATTTATAAATTAAAATGACCAAAACACCAAAACTAAAATTAATTTGTAGATTTAGACAACAAAAATTTTTGTAAAAAATTATTACGCAAAAACAAAATTTTTTTAATATGGATGGGCGTCTAGACGAACAAAATTCTTAGATGTGACAAGGAGCTTCTATTGGATTAAACAATTGTCTTGAAAAAAATACCGAGGTCATTAAATAATTATTTTAAATTATAGAATTACAAATTTTTATATAGTAACTAAATAACTATTGGATTACGTAATAAAATCCCATGAAAAGATATATAATACTACAAAACCAAAAAGGATAAAAGAAGGATAAAACTATTTTTAAATCATCTTCTTGTCTGCGCTCATCTTGCATATTCTCTTCGTCCACAGGGCTATTTGTCACTTTGTTGTCCAGCGATTCCGCTAAAAGGAGGTTGCCGAGTACATTGATTGCGGTTTTGGCTTTCTTCAAAAGCGCGCCGTCCTGCATGGAGTAGGCCATTAGTCCGGTTTCCACTAATGCTTTGCGTTTCAGGTCCTTATCGGTTTGCGTTTCTTGTTTTGATAAGGTGGTAGTAGTAGTAGTGATGCACGTGTCAGAGGGCAGGTCACTGTAGGGAACAGTGAACACTAGGGCCTTCCAATCGAATTATCCAGGCATAAAAATTATAATTAATTGATAATAAAATTTTAATAATCCATTTGAAAATCTATTGATAATAAATGAAATTATAAATATATAAATAATAAATTTCATTAAAACGAATTCGGCGCAGGCAATGCCGTAAACTAGAAATTCTAAATAAGTAAACTTACTTCAATACATAACCGGGTGGCAATTAATGAAACGGAATTCATTTAAATAAAGTGATTATTTCACAAATCATACATAAATTATTTATTGAACAAAAAAAACAGATTTAAAAATAAAATGACGACGACTAATTAAAATGAAGGGAGTTGATTGAACATTTATTTATTTGACAAATTAATTCTTCTCACACACAAAACTTATAAGTAAGTTTTTTTAAACTGTAATTTTTCAAAAATTTTTTCTTAAGTCGCGTATTTCGTCTATAACTGAAAATATTATATAATTTTATATGTATATACAATTTTACATTACTAAATTGTGTAAATATATATATATATAATAAAAAAGTCCGTGAAAATAAATTAAATCCAGACATTATATATGAATGCACATAACATTTCGAATAAATGAATTTTTTCAAAATTTTTTAAATAAAAATATGGTTTAAATGTTTATCTTGAAATTGCTAGGTTTATAAGCTAAAAACCTAATAATATTCATTGTTTCAATTTTGTTATTTTCATCATAATATATTTAATTAGCCTATGAGAGTGGCTAATTAGACATCGCATTTACAGCTGAAAGGAATTTTTTATTTATACCAAAATTCTTACATAATGGTTTACCATCAATATCTAAAATTTAAAAAAACCTATCTTTCTTTGAAATATATTTGATTTTTACCAAAATATTTCTTTATAATTTTTCACCACTTTTATTCACTAATTTCTCTTCAGATATTTAATTCATTTTTTAGTTGAATGACATAAAGAAAAAGAAATCTGCAATTTATATTATGTTTATTTTAGTCAGAAAATCTTTTTCTTGACTCTTGATCGTGAAGCCTGCTTTCTTTTTTTTAAATTTTTCCTTTGAACTGCATGCGAAACTTTGCATGTTTACTTTTTTATTTGTTTCAAAACTTTTATTTAAATAATTAGCAAAAAGCTAAAAGGTCCTTTTTTCTTTTGAAAAAAGTGTATTTATATTTTTCTGCATATTAACTGGTGGCGATTTTTAACATTTTTGACACAAATATTTTAATTAATTTATGTTTTAAATTTTCATTTTAAATTTAAATATCGCTTAATGTTCGTTCTATTAACTTAATTTTATTTTTATTTTCAATGTTTCATTGCTTGCATTCATTCTTTACTGATTAAATTGATTGCCGGAAAGAAAAATTATTAAAGAGATAACACGTAAATTTTCAAAATATTTTAATCAGTTTCTGATTTGGTAATTTGTAGGCATTTTTAAGCTGGGTACATTTATTTATTTCATTTGGCTTTGAATTCTTCCCCCCGATTTCATGTCCTCTTTTACAATGAGTTTTAGTATGGCAAATTGAAAATGTACCTTCTTTACTATATTAGATCTACAAAATTACAATTATTTTCCAACAAGTAAAAAAGGTAATAAGAAAAAAAATTCAAAAATTCAAAAATTTCAATCATTTTTCAAATTTTTTTAAAATTTATTTTTTCGTAATTGTCTAATCACCAGGCAATATCTTAGAAAAAGCTTCTAAAAATGCTAACAAGGGAACCTCGCGAACTGTAAGTCGAAAGTGGGTATAAATTTGGTACCATTGGATAGAATTCATTTAAATCTTAATTTCCTTCCTTTATATTCTTTGTAATAATTGATCCAGTCCACGGGTGTTGGGGAAGGAATTCAAATTCTTCTACTCCCCTTTTAATGTTCTTTTGTATTCGGGTAGCATATCGCTCACTCTTACAGATCAGGGGCCTTATACCCGTTTTGGCAGTTAAAATAGGTAAACCACGGTTAAGAAATTTAAATAATTCTCGTCTTCAAGTTTTTAGCCATGTTTAGGCTTAACAACGGTACCTCGATTAAAGGGCTGTTTAATCATGGTTAACACCTCAAAACCATGCCTTAATCAAAAAAAGAAATAATTATTTTTTACAGATAAAATTATTGTCAGCACTAATATACAATCAGAATAATGAAATTACAAAAAACACAAATCTAAATGCAAGATTAAAAATAAATCAGTTCAACATATTTTTACAAATAAAAACCATTCTCAAAATTCCAAAACATAATTGGAATACAAAATATATAGAAACCTGTAAAAACAGGACTTCAAAAATATTTAAAATTTTCACGTAATCTAACTATATTGTAAAATTATTTGTAAAATTAATGTAAACATTAAAAACTGAAAAATATTAGCTACCTATGAGTTGGAAGAGAAAAAGAACGAAACTATTAAGTATTAAACTTTTTAATAAGGAATATGAATAGAAACCTAATATAAGTAAAAAAATATTTATAATACTATAATCAAATAATTTCAAATTTTATTTATAAAGCAGTGTATAGCGACGACGATCTTTCGAATGTTGCGCCCGACGCTTTCAAGTATGATAAACAATATATTTACATTAAAAATCTAAAAAGCGACCAAATATTTAAAATTATAAATTAACTACCAATGCTAGGCATAAAAATTAATATAATTGCTCGGAAAGAAAATAATGTAAAAATAATAAAGGATACAAAACAAAAATTAACATTTTTGACGGTTTTAAAGTTTTTTAACGATTTTTAATCGAATATTATTAAAAGTTCTCTTATCCAAGGGCTTATACATGCTATAAAATGTGGTTAAAAGTATTAGGGAAAAATTAAAACGCTGTTTAGTATGGGAAAACGAGAATACCTAAAAATGCAAGGCATGGTTTTGAGGTGTTAACCATGATTATTTTTTTATTAATATATTATAAAATTTTTCTATTAACAAATCTATCAATTGAATATTGTTTAGTTCAAATTCATAAACTTAAAACTGACCTTGCTTAACTTGGTATTTGTTGAATTAATTTATTCTTAAGATATTCTGATTTATTCATTTTGCAAATTTATTAATTATCCATAGATTATTAAAGTATTTTCATTTTTGAATTAATTATTTTAAATTCTTTATTGAATAAAAAATCTTTCTCTTCATTTCATATGGTAAAAGTGGAGCATCTGTTGTGATCTCTTTATTTTAATTTTATATCATTTATTTTAATTTAATTTATTATTATTATTATTTCATTTATCTTATTGTTTTGTAACAAAAAAAATTATTTATTTATAAAATAACCTTTAATTCATTGCTTTCTTATTTAAGTAAATGGAAAAAATGATATTAAATTGTAAAACAAAAAGCCAATTAGAGACCGGACAAGAGGGTCGGTCGAACGGTTTCGGTTAAAAACCGAAATAAAACCGAAACCGAAAAAAACCGAAAAACTCAAAAAATTCTCGCTGCATGAGTTGTTATAATAGCATTAAGCAAAAGTTCGAAAAGAGTGAAATAAGCAGCACAGACAGTCAACGAACATCCTTGCATATCGCCAGATAAAAAAGCAAAGTGGAGGCGGTTAAAAAAAAATTGGGAATTGGCTTTCAAAAACTTTTATCAATTGATAGTAGAGTGCCACGGGACCGGGACCGGGAAAACAAGCACTGGTAAGAATGGGGGTCTGAGTGAAAAATTAGTGAAGAAAATTGGAGTCAAAGGGAAAAATAAAAAATAATAATTAATATATTCTTTAAAAGTAACATTGCCCAAGTGTGCAAATGGCCTAATGGCTAGTCTTTCCCTTCTTCTTTCCCCTGGTTCAATCCCTCTACAGAAATTAGATTATTTCAATTTTTTTTTTGTATACTCGTGGGTTTCCTATAAAGAAAATATGATTCCTCATAGTTTTTTTTTAAATTGATACATATTTTATCATTTTTTAAATGAAAATCCTACCAATTGAGCTTAATAATCGCAAAAACCAACCTTTTTTCGTTGACTGTCTGTGCTGCTTATTTCACTCTTTTCGGACTTTTGCTTAATGCTATTATAACAACTCATGCAGAAGGATTCGAAGCTGTAATATATGTTTTAAATTTAAAATAATAGTTTTATTTCAAGAATAGAAAATTGAAATACTTTTTTTTTCAAATACTACTTTGGCTTTTTGTTTTACAATTTAATACCATTTTTTCCATTTACTTAAATAAGAAAGCAATGAATTAAAGGTTATTTTATAAATAAATAATTTTTTTTTGGCAAAAATTCCCGGTCCCGTGGCACTCTAATTGATAGCTCATGGCAATTTATAAAAAAAAACATTTATGTGTAAAAACATTCACAAAAATATTTTTCAATTAAATTTTCACAAACATAAAGCTAAATAAATTTTCACTATTCATGTATCCTATCAAACCCATTTAAAATATACTTATTTATTAATCAAACAATCACAATTGCTTAATTAGCATACCATTTTATTATTATCAGTTCTTACAAAATTAAAGTTATGCTTATCATTACTGCAAAGAAAATTTATGGAATACTACCATAAGAAAATAAAGAATTCAAAAATAAATTTGAGTTAAAATGGTAGGTTATAATATTAAATAATACAGGAGAAAGAAAATATTTTGTTGATCGACGATTATGTTTGCTGAATTAATAATATGATTTAAACCGAACTCTTAAAATTAATATGATTGACATTCAATCTTTATCATATATGTATGAGTTTATGGTTCATTAAATAAAAAATTTTTAAATTTTTTTTAATTCAAGTTAAAATTTTCATTATTTAAAATAAACAAATAAAATGTTGCTATATACGTTATCTTCATCGACACCACGGATATAATCTTGTGGACAATTAATTTTATTTTTATAAATAAAAAATTCTAATCTATTAAAAAAATAACAAATCCAATTTTTAAATTACATAATAATTTTTCGATTTGAAGATATGTTATAAATGCGGTCACTCTCTTCCCTTGTGCCAAGACGACAGTGAAGGAGATTAAGAGAGTGATTCTCCTCCTAAGATAGGAGAGAGAAGAGAGCAAGGGAGAGGATGCCTGCGTAGCACGGATTGCTGGGGTCGTGGGTTCGAGTCCCACCGCGGGTTGATCTTTTGCTCTTCCGCATCAAAGAACCAAAGAACATCACTTGGCGCTCCTGGCATTGAATCACATTCGGTGTGGAGTTTGTGTCAAGATGACAGCTCCCCCTCCCCACTCTTCTGAGTGAAGTTGTCCAAATATTGGAGGTTACGTGGTACCGACGCAAAGTTCCTGATCGGATAAGCTTAGTTGCAGAAGAAACAATTAGCCCTGCCGATGAGAAATTGGTTGGGTGGCGTTTACACGGCTATTACGAAATTCCAAAACTCGTGAATATATTGCCGACGATAACGGAAAAGATCGACTTTGTGAACCCCTACGAAAGGCCGTGGAAGCAGTCGGACCTACGTTGGCACAGGCCATGGATGGCACCATTGTCTAAGCCACGTTCGACATGGGTCATCCCACCAACTCCGGCTTACTTGGATGTGCTCGACTTTTTCCAAATATATCACCAAGAAGCGGTTGACCACCGATGAGGAAGCCGAAGGGGAATTTGACGCATATTATAAAGGCATAAATTTTCCAACCGCCAAATTTGAGGAACTTGTTGCCGAAAGTCTGGCAATTCATTTGGAAAGGGAAGAAATGCCTAAAAAAGAGAATCACCAGTAGTTAAACATCCCGACTTGTCGTAGTCATTAGTGCGCGAAGTTTTCGCGCACTGTCCCATGGGTTTAGGTGGGATTTGTTTTGAAGCCCAAGGGATTAGGGGGGTTTCGCGCACTAGCCCAGGGATAGGGGTGTGGGGCTTTACCGCACAAACGCCAGGGTTTGGGATGGTTTTTTGTTTTGAAGATGCCGCCGGTGTTGGGTTTGGGGGTGTTTACTACAAAAACTTCTAAACATGTAAGGCTCAAAATTTGGTGAAAATCAATGAACAATTCACACACAAAATTTTTTCAAGGCGGTGTCCACAGCCGAACCCCTTTGTTGACAAAATGTTTTTTGAAAAATCGCGGAAAAGGACATACGAATTTAAAATCAAATTAATAATTGCACACAAATTTTATGAAGAAAAAATTGTATTTAAATTATCATGAAATAAACTTTTTAATTCGGATTTATGAAGAAGCCAAAAATCGAGTATTTGAGTTCAGCTCATCTAAAGCTAAGGGTCTAGTGTTAGTCAGCTTTTTGGAGAAGCATTTTTCGACTTCAAGTGCAGGTGATGGATCAACTTTATTTTTTGTGGGCGCAAAAACAATTTTTATTTCAAATCCGGATTTGTGGCTATTATCTGCTTAAATATTATTCCATTGAATTATAATTAATCTAATTATTCATTATCATTGATACTTTTTTAGGAACGCCCCATTGATACTTTTTTAGGATCGCCCACATTGATACTTTTTTAGGAACGCCCCATTGATACTTTTTTAGGATCGACCTAGCACCGAAATTTATTCATGAATAAAATATAAAAAACAAAAAACAGTTTTTTTGTGTAATAAAAGATCATATGTAAATTTAAGCAATTTGTAATCATATAACAAATTAATCACGTGAAAAGGGACAGAATAAAGCAGAAATTTGTAAGCGAATTATTTCAAATTGAAAAAAACATTCTGTTAATGCCATGGTTATTAATAAAGAAAATTTAATGATTTACCGATCCATGATATCTATTAATTGAAAAATGACCTCAATCAAAAAATTAAACACTTTTATTATTCAATTTTAATGAAAAAATTTATTAATTATAATATAAATATTTAAATAAGAGATATTATCAAATTTAATGTAAATAATTAAATGAAAAAATGATGAGCCAAAGCTTGCCGCGTGGGCACAATAAATTTTGTACGATTTCATTAATATCAAATAAAAATATACTTTGTTGAAAAATTCAATAATAAAATTTTTATTAAAATATATTCTTAATAAATAATTTTATCTGTTAGAGATTGAAATTAACAATAAATAAATATAATACCAGCTTAATCGGTCTACCAAAAATACTCGTCACTGAGTGTGGCACTCATTTTCTGAACATAACATTTGAATCTCTAGCCAAAATTTGGGGATTCAAACACCAAACATCTACAATATCACTAGTCGTCAAGCGGTGAACGATACAATCGGACCATGGCCGATATGCTTATCACAACAACCGGAGGAATTGCAATTAAATGAGCATTCACTCAAAATAGTCGGCACAATTTTCTAAATAACAAGAAAATTAGGCAACAAATTGCAATTAAAAATATGGAGCTAATTTCTTAGATAAAAATAGCTATAATAAAACATTAAACAAAGTAATTCATTTATATAAATATGTCAAGAATGAAATATAATAACAAAGTCAAAAGAAATATTTAAAATAAACATAAAAACATTTATTTGTGGGCAATTATCTTGGCTAAAAATGAACAAAATAAATAAAAAACAGCATTCTTTTAAAATGATTCTAATAATATTTGCAAGTATAGAAAAATAAAAAATAAAAAATTTTACTTAATTATTTAATGATAATTTATATAAAGGAGGAAAACCATTGTTTGACTGTCATCGTATTCGAAAGAGCAATGAGGTCAAGCTGGGGGCGAACAAAAACGAGGTTAAAAATAAATTTTTATAAGTTAGTAATAAAAATTAACAGCCGATATGAAAATAAAACAAAACCAAAATTTATGAATCCCAAAAATTCCATATATTTTGTCTAATAAAAATATTGTTAAATAATGATGCTTAAATATTTATTAAACGATACAATGAGCAATTTTCCATTTAAAAATTTTATTGATTCTCTATTATGAATGAACAAATAATTAACTAATTAATTATAAAAAACAGGACCATAAAAAATTATCGGAAAGAAAAATATAAAAACAAATAATTACAATTGATATACCGACCTTTTATCCGGGAGAAATAATTAAATGCAATATGTCTTAACATTAAAATGCTATTGAAAATAGCAATGAATTAATTTCGTGGGTGATGCAGGAAAAATGAAAAATTTGTAATATATTCAAAATATTTTATGGTTTGCAAAATATTTATTCAACATTGAACTCAAAAAAGTAATTGACAACACTAATGTAAAACAAAAGCTTTAGTTAAGGAATGGATTTATAGTTGCTAAAAATGATACAAAAAATACACAAAATATTTGTTAAAATCCCAATAAAGCTCAAAATATTTGCCAAAAATTGAAACAAAACTGCTTAAAATAGCTTTATTTTTTAAACCGCAAAAATATGTTTTAAACTACCAAATTATATGAGGTAAAAGTTCAAAATGTTTTAAAAACTTGCTCTGATTGAAAAGAAAACGTGTAATAATATATTAATATAACAAATAAATTTTAATAATAATTAAATATCTAGGAAAATTAAAAAATTTATCTGCATATTACTCAATTAATTATTTAAATAATAAGATATTAATTCAAAAAGATATCATTATATTAACCTTTTTAACAAGTTTAATTAAATTTTCGAAATTTTTCCTAGGCAACGCCGGTGTATATTTTCCCAGATCCATTTTTGGCGAAATGGATAATTATATAAACAAAAAAAAAAACTCGGTTTGATTAATTATTTTAAATTTAAATATTATTGAGTAGTGCTAATTATTCTTACTTTTATATTGTTTTACAAATTTTTGCTTAATTTGTTTAATTGTAGTCGATTAATTGTGTTTTTGACCGGTCCTCCGTTGAGAGGGGGGATGTACAGCGGACTGGTGCCTACCCCGGCGTCCCAAGCCAGACACGCTACCTCCTATGTGCTGTGACCCCCAGCATCCACAGCATAGGAAAGGGAGGATAAAAAAGACCACTGAGGGATCCGCTGAAAGGGCACCTGTAGCTCAATTGGTAAGAGCTCAGCACGGTATGCTGCGGTTGCAGGTTCGAGTCCTGTCGGGTGCTTAACCTTTTATGATCTCTCAGCTTCTTACGAAATGATTAAATATTCGATAATCCATAACCTATTTTTTAAAATCTCACAGTTTGTAAATAGTGTCAAACAATAAATACAAAATGAATTCAAAATAAACCAAATTATTAATTTCTTATTTCATTACGGATAATTATTATTATTCCAAAATTTCTGTTTTCATTAAACATAAAAAGAAAGAGAAGGCGGCGAAGCACTAGGCAATAAGAAAAAAGAATATAAATAAAAATAAATACATTTATACATATTTTGCTTATAGTTTTTTACTACATCGACAACACTTTTTAGCTCATACGATTGAGTAAATTATAAAATTCCAAATGTAAAACATCTAATTGTCGAGATTACGAAAATGGAGGAGCGTGACAACGTGTTGCTATCTGAAAGTTAAAATTTCAAAAGAAATTTTAAGTGTAAATTCTAATTTGTTTATATAAAAACAACTCATAAAAAATCTTTTTCGTGACTTAGCTAAGTTAAATAAGAAATAAAAAAAGAAATAAATTATAAAAAATACTTTAATTTAGCTAAAATGATTAACAAAATAATCATTGATATCCAGCTATATTCTTTAAATTATTTATAATAACAAGATTTATAAAAAAAATATTAAGCAGTATAATTTGTTCCGAGCAAATAAAAAAGCTCGACTAATTTTTATCATTCTGTTGCTGCCGGAATAAAATTACAATTAATAAATAACATAGAAAAAGAAAAGCCAATTATCTTGAAAATTCAATAAAACAACAAATAAAAAAGAGAACAACTGCCCAATTTTACAGATTTTTCTATAAAAATTCATATTATTCTTAGACATTATCTTGGACATAGGATAGCTCTCATCTATTGTTTGATACCGAAACTATTTACCTATTTTAGTTTTGTTTAAGAAAATTGTAAAATAGGCAGACTAACGAAAAGCCCTAGCTCCAGCAGTAGGATTCAGATTTTAGTTTATTTATAAATTTTTAGTGGAATGAGAAAAAGTAAAAAAAACATTTTTTAGTCTAAAAGTTCTTTATACTAATGTCACTACGAATAATTATTTTTGACTTTTAAAATTAAAGAAAAGCAACCATTTTTTATTCAAAAAGCATTAGAAATTAAGAATAAATGAACTAAATTATTAGTGTGAAATTAACAAGGTATAAAGCATAGCTTTTCACCTCCTTATGTTCTGCATTGCAATGGTTTGGCCGAACGAATGGTGGATACATTCAAAAGACAGGCCAAAAATAATTCACAATCAAACAAAAATTGGATTTCTGATTTCCTTTTCAGTTACCGAACAACCCCAAGTCAGTTATAAATGGTCTTTCGCCTGCCGAGTTGTTCCTTGGTCGTCAACCTCGCACGCCACTTTCAATCTTGGCACCGTCATCCCGTTCAGCGCCTGTGCACCAAAATGCCTATCAACGCAAAATGAAAGAGCAATACGATCATCACCATGGAGTTGCTGATCGGAAGTTCAAAATCGGTGACACGGTGCTCACGCTCAATTATGGACTGTTTAACAAGCCTTCGTGGCTTGAGGGTAAAATTATCGGTGGAAAAGGTTTGATTTGGCAAGTCCAGATACCATCATTGGGTATTACGGTAAATCGTCACTCGAACCAAATGCGTAATTTCTTCCCAAAATTCCCGTTTTACAAGAATACGAAGACACGGAACACGTGCAGGAAGACGATCAAACCGAAATCACACACGTTCCGAGCCCACCGCGACAACAAGTACTGCCAGCCGAACCGCGTCCTTAGCGAAATCGAAAACCACCAAAAACATTGGTGATGGACCCAAAAGCTGGTGGACGATATGAACTTCAAGAATAGGAGGACAACAAAACTTGAAGGGGAAATGTAGGGAATGGACATTCATTCACATTTTAAATTTCCCGCCCTTTTTAATGATGACATCACTATTATTGATTTCAGTCATTCCCTTTTGACCCGTCCTTAAATATCAGTCCTTCCTCTCAGTTGTCGCCTCCTCTACACATCATTTTTTTGCTTCTTTACTCCGCCATTTCTTCTGACTTTCATTTTCATATTTATTTCTTGTTTGTCTTTTATTTATTTCTTCATTAAATTTGCATTTTAAAAGTAAAAGACACAACAGAATATAAAAATGTAAAATTAAAATAAGTTAGATAAATAAAAAAAACATCATACTCAGAGTTAAATACGATAATATTAAAAAATGATATAATAAAGTTAATAAATATAAAAAATCTCGCAAGCAATAAAGGAATATATGTGATGTAATAATTCAAAATTCAAAAGAAATATTTAAAAAATTGTATAAACAAATAAATTTATTTTATTTTATTTATTACAAATATGTTTGGCACAAAGCAAAAAGTTCCCTTTAACTGATGATTATGATGCCAATGTTGTCATTTATGCCTGGACATCAGCCGAAAATTAAAAAAACAATTATATGTTGGAAAACAAAAATTTCTGACTTTGATAAAATTGAACAGATTTCATTCTTCAGAATGTTAATATAGTCATATATCTTAATGAAAATTAATTAATATATTCATATATCTTTTTTAATAAATAAGAAATTATATTTTAAAAAATTTAGTAAAATAAAATAAAAAATTAATTTATATTTAATCAAAAAATACACAAAGTAATATTTGTTAATTGCTTTTTTAATAGAAACAAGTTGATTATGAACTAATGTTATAAATTCTATATTTGATGCATTTGAAGAATAAAAAAATGAATAAAAAATAGTGAAAAAATAATGAAGAAATTAAAAAAATAAATAAAAAATGATTTTTTTAAAATAATTAAAAATCTGAAAAGCTATGATACTTAAAAGAATATAAATTTATAAATTATGAAAACATATCCAACTTAAAGGAAACCTAAAAATAAATTTTAAATTGCCAAAAATATATTAATTAATAGAAATTATGTGAAATTAGAAACAATCATTAATTTGTAACAAAAACATTTATTCTCTCTACGGTGCATGCAGCAACGCATGGGCATACGTTGTATTGAGCGAGAAGCATGGCTTAAACGATTGCTTTTCTTGCCACAGTCCTTTAAAAATTTGAAAGTGCAAAATTAAATGGTAAAATAAAATTAGATAAATATTTAAAAATTTTAATTTATAAAACTATTCAATTTGTAGACAATTTTATTTGAAACAGAAAATAAAATAAATAACTAAAATATAAATGCAATAATTTTTATTTAGGTAGAATAGAAATTGAGCAATAAAATATTTGTTTTTAAATTTAAAACATAATTATAGAGTATTTAGAAATGAGACCACACTGAAGAGTTAACGTGGGATGGGAGCCTTTTGAACACTTGAAAAAGCCAAAATGCTTTTGGAAGAGTTCAAAAACGAAGGTAAAAAAAATAGTGAAATAAAATAAAATAAATTTATTCGAAAAAACCCAAAACACTTTCCATGTTTAATATAACAGACTACGAAAACATAAAAATAATTGAATAAAAGAAAATTGAGAATATAAATTATGGGACTAAAATATTGAATTCATTTTGAAAATTATTAATATTAAAAATGCAAACATCATAAGCATGAATTTAAAAACAAATTTACTCATAAAATATTCAAAGATAATGCGGGGACTCTACATTTAAATAAATAATCGGAAATAATGAAAATATAATTTTTTACAATTAACAATTGAAAATAACCGAAAAATTCGAAAGCTTACAATAAATCGCTATGAAAACATAATATATTAATTAATAAATAAGAAATTATAATATTCCTTCCGTGTTCAAAAAGCATGAATAAATATTTAAAAAGATATATCATTTTTTTAAATAAAATTTATATATGATTCAAAATAATGTTTATATAAATTCACTTGAAACCATTCTACCCTAGAGAATTAAGAATGGAAGCAAAAAACGAAGAAATTCATGAATTAATAATATTATAGAAATTTAATAAATAAAAAAAAATACAGAAAATTTCTGATGATTAATCTAAACAGTAAAAAAGATTACAAAAATAGAATTTGATCATTTTTGATTCAGAAAAATGAAGTAAATAGAACGCATAAAAAATTGAAAAAATAAGCTTATAGTTCAAGGCTAAATATAAGAGGATAACTAAAAATCAGATTAAAAGATATTTACTGCTTTTGACATTATAAAAATTTTGAGCTCGGAACACGAGTGTTAAATAAATAGACAAACAAATAAAAAAATTAAAAAAATAAAAAATTATGAAATTTAAAAAACAACCACATCAAATAAGCCTAAGCAACTCAACAATACTTTTGTGTTGAATATTTATAAATTAATTCGGTTAATAATGCAATATTATTTGGGGTCTTTTATGATAGGTAAATTTGTACATATGAGCATTTATTTCCATAATATTTTTTGTTTTTATATTTTTATATAGTTTCATTATTCTCTCTTATAGGTGGAGCATATTGCTGTCCCACTCCAATGTGTTCTTTATTTTGTCTAAGTAATAATATTATCATTAGAAAATTGGTAAATTTATTTTATTCATCTGCAAAAACATAAATTTTGGCACGTAAAAATGTGAGTCTTTAAATAGTTTATTATATTACTTGATGTTGCAATTGCAATTGATTCTTTCTTATTTGTTTTTGCTTTTATTTTTTTAAGTTCTTTGTTAATTAATTATCATTTAGTATTTTAATAGAGTAATTAATGTTCTTGTATTTGGTATCTTTTCCCATTTTTATTAATCGTTTGTGTTTTTTACTCATTCTATGTATTTTTAACTTAAATATTTGGGAAATTTTTTGATTTTTTAATTCTTTAACTAGTCTTTTGTTTTTTAATTAATTTTAAAATTTCTTACAATTACTACCAATTACATGCATATAAAATTATATCTTGATTTAATTAAGAATTTTTTTTCAGAATTAATGATGATTTAAAAAATTTTTAAACTATTTTATAATTTAATTACATTATTTAAAATATTTATTCAGCACTTTTTTTTGTAAAAGTTTTATTCTCCACCATAAGAGATCATTCGTTTAATATTTTGCACCTTAATCATAATTTCGTTTTCAATGTATTCATATTTTCTTTATAAAAATGAATTCGATAGTACGAGTTTTATTTATTAAAACAAATTTTTTTTTTGTATTTCAATTTAATTTTTCTCTGTTTAAATCAAAGCTCTTTCATTATATATATTTTAATTTTTAGTATTTGTGCGACCTAATGGCATCTTTATGGTAATATAATTGTATTTATATATTTCAGCATTGCCTTCGCTATGGAATTAAAGGGTTCGTCATTGGTTCAAAAAGGGCCACGGGAAATTTTAATTCTCTAATACAGCCCATTGATTCACCTTGAGGGCGTCTTTAATGAGTGAATTTTTTGTTCCAATCCAAAACCTAGGGATTCGGGACGAGAAATTTCGAAATCGGTAGAAAGAGGCAGGAATTAGGTCTTTTTTAAAATTTTTTGAAAAATTAAATGCGCCAAAATTAGACATATAAATGAACGAAAACAAAATTAAATTAAGGCATTTTGGAAAACCAAGCATTTGATGGACTGTATAGCGGTTATATTTTTGGGCCAGAATCATCAAGGCTTAGTGCCAAACATGTGATTATCATAAAATATTTCAACATAATGATTGGCACAACCACCAAAAAATTGACCAAAGCGCAAAATACCGTAACTCAACTCTTCGATGACTTGGTCAGAGCCCGGAATACAGTACCGACTGGAAAAACATATCAAAAGCAATGAAACGGAGCACACAAATGATGTACAACCATTGTCAAGCCTATTAAAATTGATAAGCGATGAATGGAAAAGGCATGATAAATATGTCATGGTGAGTTGAGCCAAAAATAATTTTAATTAAAAGAAGATTTCGGCATCTTTTTTGAGCTAAAAAGATGTGATCAGCTTAAACTCATCCAAAAATCGTTGATTTTTTAATGTTGTAATTAAAAAGTTGTCTGAAAAATAGATAGGTTTTTATTTTAATTGAACGGAGAAAAAGGCATAAATTTGTAAGAGAATAAATATATTTAAAAATTGTGAAAAGTTCAAAGATTACTGTATTAAAAATAATATTAATGTCTTAACCGACTGTTTTCCGCTGTTTTTTAAATTTTTTTGCTTTGATTATTTGAGTCTCAAAACATTATTTGACCAAATTTTCGCAATTATGTTTAAAAGTAGGGTTGGCCGGGTCCGGGTACCGGACCGGGTCTCAGACCCGGATAACCGGTTTTTACCCGGTTTTTTGAAAATCCAATACCCGGTACCCGACCCGGTAGGTCCGGGTCCAACAGGGTCCAAAAGTATACTGGTAAGAATGTTTTTGTTGGAAAAAACAATAACCAATTTTAACAAAGTAAATGATAAAAAAAAATTAGCTGATATTTTTGAATGCAAAAAATTATGTTGGGAAAATTAATTAACTTACCGTTTCCGGATGACGGGCTTATTGAAATGCAATGATTTTGATCATCAGATGGACTTTTGAAAAGGGTGGCCAAAAAAAGGGTTAATGAATTAATGGGAGAGAAAAATGCCGAACTCAGTCAACAAGTGTACGACAAATACCCATTATTAACTTATGGAATTGGTGAGGAAACATATTTGTAATTAAAATAATACGATAAGAGATTATGCTAATAGTTTGATAATTGCCTAAAAAATTCTTAGTTTATTATTGAGTATTTCTTTTATCCAAAATAAGAACTAAAATGGGAAAATGTTTCCTACAAAGTCAAAAAATTTACTGTCTGAATTCGGCACTTAAACAAAAAAATCTTTTTTTTCTTCTTTAACCCGATTTTTCCCATGCCATTTTTCAAAACTAAAGGAGTCTCAAAATCTTTTTGAGCAAAAAGAATGTCCAGAAAATCAGTGGCTAATTTCACGGATAAAATTATCCCAACTTTTTGATATCATTTCCGAGAAGATTAATTATGCTAAAAATGAAAAAATAGGTGAAGAATTTGAGCAAAAAATGAAACAAATGCTCCAAATTCTAACAAAATTGCTGAACAATTCAAAATCACAATGCCAACCAAAAGTAGCTGAACAAATAGAGAAGAGAAAATGTTGGAAAAAGAATGCGAGGAAAAGCCTCATCAGCAACAAATTTGGTCAGATGTTGAATTTGGATCAGAGGATGACAGTGAAGAATTTGAAAAAGACAAAAACATTATGGGACCATCAGGATCAGAAAGTTAATTAGTGAAACATTATTTATTGAACATTTTAAGGAAAGCTAAATAGAAATTATATTAATGTATTAAGTGATAAAGTAAAATAAAATTTTCGAGAAATATTATAATGAAAATATTGACAAATTAATAAATTTACTTCAAATATTTCAACTTATCAAGACTTTTCACATTGCATAACCTTCTTGATCGAGAATTTAAGCAGAACCATTGGTAAGCCTATAGTTTTATTGATATATATTACAAAAGTGCTGAAAAATTTATAGTATAAATAAAAAAAGATTTATAATTAAAATGAATAATATTAAAAAATGAAATAAGAAGATTAAATTAATAATGTAATAAAAAATGATATATGCTATGAATTTTTAAATATGTCCATCACCCACAAAAACCTCCAAAATTTAACCAAAAAATCATAAATTTTTCGCAAAATGAGTTGAAGTAAACAATAATTAAATTATTCACTGAAAACAGGGAAAAAATGAAAGCATAATATTGAATGTTGAGGTCGAGGTTGGAGAGGCGGGATTGAAGTAAGAAGAGGTCGCGATAATTAATAATGAGGCAATTTAACGGGAGGACGGAGTTTCTGATTTCTTTAATTATAATATATAATATATCTGATTTTTTTAATTAAAATTATAGGAATATACTAAATATAAATGAAAAACAAAAGATGAAAAGTTAAAAAACTAAATTTCTAAGTGAAAATAATAATTTATTTGATAAGCAATTGGAGTGAAAAAGAAATGAATAATGAACTTTGAGAGTTGATATATTTATGTTAATTAAAAATTTAAATATCAAGATGACTCTGTAAATTTCATCGTGTTAATTAATATTTAATAATGATTGGTCTAATTGATAAATTATGCTTTTTATAAAGGAAGAAGCTCACGCCTGTTTTCCATTTATGATTCCATATTAATTTTCATATTAATATAATCTTTCACAAAAGGAAAAAATATTCAAATTTATGTTTATTTAATAAGGAAAGAATAAATTTTAAATACAAAAATTTGTTTTTAATTTTGCTAAAATAACCAATTACAAAAATTGAGAAACATTAAATAAAATAATTAATGACTAAAGATTTGGTGAAAGCTGAGGCTTGTCGCCTGAGGCATGACTCACTTTTAGGTATAATTGAACCCAATGGCCGCAAACTTTTTCCACCGGAAAAGCAGCGCAGAATTTACGACCAAATGAAATTAAATTATGGATATCTGAAGAATGAACGGAATTTGAATCATTAAAAATAAATAAAATATTAATCTCAACATAATTTAAGTGATGGAAAATCAACGGAATTAAAATTTATTTCAAAATTTAACTTTCAACAACAAATGTATCAAAAATATTGTAAAAAAAATAATTTCTAAAATAGTTAAAAATTTAATTAATTCAAAGGTGATTATAAAATTAAAAACAATAAATTTTAATCACTGTCACTTAAATTATAACAAAAGCTTTGGAACGGATGTACAAACGCGATTTGCTGGGAAATTTGGCCAAGAAATAATACTAATTATTTCAAATTTGATCATTTAAAAATTAAAAAATAACGCTAAATGCTAATTTAAATAACAACGAATTTAAAAAAAACATAAAAGCAAAAACAAACTAAAGCTATCTATAAACAAGTAAATATTATTGTTGTATTAATAAATTTATATATCTTATATCTTTTAACAAAAAGTTATTTTTTAAATAGATTTAATATTTTAAAATTATTAAAATGCATTTGTAATTCACTTAAAAAATTAATTACAAATTACATAAGAAAAACATATTTTTTCAAAATTCGGTCTATACTAAAGACGCTAAAATACGTGCCAAAAATATAAAAATGTCAAAGCATGGAGGCATTAATATTTTATTCCTTGATTTGCGTAGCATTTACTTAGTTAGTACCTTGTTTACATGCAATGACAACCCCATTTTTCAAAGTAATACGACTAGAGCTGGGAATTTAAGTCACTAAAAATCTTCAAAAAGTCGACTAAAAAGTCATAAAAAACGCAAAAAAGTCACGAAAAAAATTTTAAAAAGCATGAAAAATGCAAAAAAGTCTTGAAAAATTAGGCGAAAGCTAAAAAAATTCATTTTAAATAATTTATAGGATAACGATTTGATCATAAAAAAAATCACGAAAAAATTCGCAAAAACTCAAAAAAGTCATAAAAATCCCAAAAAGTGTTGGTACTAGCAAATAAAAATACATACTAAAAAATACTCTAATTAATAAATTCATTTAGTTCGAAATTCATAAATTCTTAAAATTTTAAATGTCATTCAAACTTTTAATCTTTTTATGTAAATTCTTGTCCTGTGCTTGAATTTTCAACTCATTTTCACACATGTTGTTTTACTCTATAAAATATTTGATGAAGTTGTAATGCATCGGAAATACTTAAAATTTATTCGAATTAATTTAATTTTAGTAATTTATTTATAAAAACAAACATATGTATTTTAATATAATAATATGTTGTTGTTATTTTCGTAAAAAAGTTCGTACTGTATTTTTTGTTAAATTCAATTTTAAAATACGATTTTAGTGTTAAATTTTTTAAAATATATAATGCAAATTTAATTGAATAAATGCTGGCAGCCGCGCATCCTTAAGATATTTTGTTGAATAAATTATTGAAGAAAATCATCTTAATTGTTTGTAATTTATTATATTAAGGTCTACTACACAATACAATCTGCATGACTTCTTTTGTTATTTACTGTAAAATTTTTAAATTAATTTATTTTAATAAAGTTATATATTTACATATTTACAAATATACAAAAATTTGCATTATTTTAGCATTAATGAAACCAAATTAAAAAATATTCTTTTTTATGACAAACTATAATTTAAGATTATAACGTATTTCTTATTTTTATTAAAACTTATATTTATTTTAAAATTTATATGCTATCTAAAATATATTCATTTCGGGTTTTTCTTCAGCTCATTTTTCGACTTTTAGAGGTTCGTTTATGAATTTTTAAAATTGTAATTTTCAAATAAACTTCATTCTTGCGGTGGGCGGTTGTTACATCTTCTCTTTTTGACGAGCTAAATCATACTATTTCATAATGGCATCTTGAAACTTAGTACAACACGCATTCATAATAAAAGGACACGTTTTATGAAATAATTCACAAAAATTATATTAAATTATTAAAATTCTTTCACAAATTATAATAGATAATTTTCATTTACTTTTCTCATTCCAATTTAATTTTTTTTAATTAATAATAAAACAAATTTTTTATAAGTAGATAATATTATATTCTTTATTTACAAATATAATAGATTTATTAGCTTTTTATTTTATAATTTCGCTGAATAATTTGTATTCTGTTGAATATTTTGAATACCCGCGTCAATTGATTAATGCTGCTCATGCGGTTTCGATCACAATTAGAAACATTTGAACTTTTAGCATTTTTTGTAAAATATTAATTTGAATTTAATAGTTTTTTATTTTGATTTAAAACAATTAAGGTTTTAAATGAAAAAGTTAAAAAATAATTTTTAATTTAATAAGTTCAAAATCGGATATTTTATTAATTTTAATTTTTAGAAGTGCTAATTTAATATATTAATTTATTTTTTTTATTCAGATTTAATCTATTTTATATATCCAATATGATAAATCTATGTATGAATAATTTTGTTAAAATATTTATTTACAAAAATTTTATTGTTTTTTCATAACAAGGTCAGATTTAGTTATAAATATCGTGTTTTTATCACTAAATTTATTTTTGTATGGGTTTTGTATTAGATTTATATTTTTTAAATTATAATTAATTAATATTTAATTACTTTTCACCTCCGTACTAATACCCTAAGAAGGATATAAAAAGATTTTTTCTCAGTAATCATTATAATTATTTTAAATTAAAAATTAAGATATTATCTATAAATAACTTTTAGTATTTATTTTTTCTTTGCTTTATTTTGTATATTGGCGCAAAAATATAAGAAAATGTATAATGACTTCTTTCTTGAATATGGTATACTTAAAATATAAGTCATAATTATTTGGATTTATTAATTATTTACTCTTTTTTATTAATAAATAATAATCACCTATCATGAAGCCTTGCCCATGATCTCCACTTATTTTTAGAATGCTCGCTGTTGAATAGAATTACTTATTTAATTTTTGATTCTAATTTAATCTTTTATTTAAATGTTTTCTAATTTTGGGTTTTTCATTTAATTGTGTTTAGCTTATGCTTTTTTTAATATTTTTTTAATTTCATAAATTTCTTATTCGTCGGTCGACCAACCACGGTATTATACATGTCGGCCAAAGCAGTTTTTTATATTTACTAATATTTCAACAATATATTTGCCAAAATTTTTCATCTATTTTACAAGTAAAAATAATTAATTAATTAGTAAATGGCCAACTTCTCAAACATTTTTAATTATTATGCGATTTATTTGAATTTTATTTTTTATGTCTTTAAAATATTTATAATATGATTTAAAATGTTCTAAATTTCAATTTTAAGGTTTTAATTTTTTTTGTTATTTTTAGTCAAGATTCTAACTGCGTATAATTAATATAATTTTTGATTAAATTATCAGTCAAAAATTAGATAATAGTCAATTTATTAAATGAATTTCAATTTGTTATTTTTGCATTCTTTTTGATAATTTATAGTAAATTTGTTTATGATCAAAAAATATATTATACATAGAATCCGATACCGAGTCTCTTTTTTCTTCGATTTGTATTTTGTTTAATTATTATTTAAAAATTTTGATTTAAGCAATTTCTCATAATATTATTATCGTTTCAACTTTTTTAATTTAAATGTTATTATTTAATCAATGAAAAACCAAATCGTAATGTTAAGTTTTCATTGTTTTAAATAAACCTATAATTATAATAGTATTTTCTTATTATCATAATTAAAACTAAGTTTGTATAATTAAAATAAGTCATTAGAAAATGCGCAAGTGATGCAAATATTTTAAAATAAAGTTTTGTAGTATTAGTATTGTAATATAGAAGTAAACTTCTACAAGAACATCCTTCTGAATTCCAAACCCCGGACCCGAATTCGAACAGAAAGTCGAAGGTCAAAATTTTCCAAAATTAGGGTTTTTCTTCTAAACCAGTTTAAATACTCGGAAATAAACTGAAAGCATTGATTCTTAAATTAGATATCCTTTAGGCCATTTTTGACCAAAAATGCCTTGGTTTTATGACAATAAAAAATTTCACTGACGCATTTTCTAACCAACATCATTAATATTTTTTAATCTAATGCATGAATGGCGGCTATTTATATGAATTAGAACCAGGATTCGATAAGTTTATAGATTTTGAACTAAGTAAAAAAACAGAGGAATGTTAGGGTCAATCTATTTGTTATTATTAAAATTTATAAATTTTACTATTTATATTTGTTAATATTAATATTTCATAACTTTCATCACACATTTTATTATCCATGCCCATTAGTGCATAAATCATTCAAAAATTTATGATAAACAAATAACAATCTTTGTTTTCAATAATACAGTTTATCAGCCTTCGTTTCGGGCAGTCCGATGATCACAATCGACCGCTTGCGCTCCATCTCTTCTTCTGAAGTTTCCATTGCATTATTTTATTATTTGTTTATCATCATAATCGCTACTTGTTTTTTAATTATATTAATTTATGATTTTTTCAATAAAAATAAATTTTGACCAAAGGCAAAATGACTTTATAAAAAAAATTACAATAAATTTGAACAATTTTTGAATTAAATGGTAAATTTTATATATTATAAAGTTTTTATTAATTTGTTTGCCGTAATTTTGAATAATTATTTATTTTATACAACATTAATAATTTGCAATAAAGTTCTTTAAAAATTTACGAAGATTATTAATTATGAAACCAATTTTAAATATAATATTTTATTTTGATTGGTATTTTTTTGGGGCCCCAAAGTTCTACTTGTTACACTTTTATTATTCATATATATATATATATATATATATATATATATATATATATATTTAATCATTATTCTTTATGGAAATTATTTTTTGAGCTTTTTTAGAATTTCATTGGTTTATATAATTGTAATAATGTATTCTTCCGACTCAATGTCGGTTGAAGATTCTTTCCCGATACTGTAACTTTTTTTTAATTTTCAAATTTTGTTAAAATTTGCATTTGTGCTTTTTCATATTCTGTTAATTATTCAAGACATTATGGCTGAAAATATTTTTACATGGAAATACCGTTCGATTTGAGCCGTGTGTAGTTACCGTAATGACAATATGTCCTTAGATTATAGATTTTTTAAATTTAATAAATTTATGTAGCGCAAAAGCAAAATTTTTAGCTTCTTAATTCTAATGGCTTGCCTAATGAATATTTTAATTTCTTTTTTGTTTATTCGAAACAGATTATTTTATTTTTATTTAAAAAACAAAATCAACCGGCAGACTATGTGTTCGGTCTGGGGTGTAGTCCACTCGGCCAAGTGGACTACACCCCAGACCGAACAAAAAGGAACTCAAGTTCGGCTCCTCCTGGCGGCGGTTGATATTACAACCCAATTTTTTATCTAGAATTAATATATTGGTCATATTTTAAATATTAAGCTAATTTTCATAAAAACTAATCGTAATTTATAGTGAATTTCAATTAAATTGATTACAATGATTTTCCAACCTGTTTTTCATTTATCTTGGATTAAATTCTATAATGTTTCCAATTTATCTTGCTTATTTTTTAATTTTACTTTTATATTTATTTATTTATTTATGCCTTTTGAATTATTTTATATTCGACATTTGTATTATTTATGCCACGCCAAATTAGGCAAGTTATCTATCAAAATTTACATATTTTGGTAAAGTATTTACGCAAATAGATTTATGTTCTTCAATATATAAAGAGTTTTAGATCTACTTATATTATTTTTCTCATGAACTCTTGTCGGTTTTTTTTTGACTAATCGAGTGCAATCTTTATTTTGAATTTTAAAATATTCACACTCTTGCTTCAATCATTTTATTTTAATTTACTAACAAATACATTACTTCATTATTGTTTTTTTATTTGTATTAACGAAAGCGGGATTATCTATGAGAAGATTTTTTATTGAAAAAATCTTAAAGCCGCTGGAGAAGCTTTGCATTAAAGAAGTCAAACTGTGAATTTTTGGTCAAACATTTAAACTCGAAAGTAATATTCTATGTTTTTATTAATTTTAATGGGATGTTAGGAAATTTTCCGAGAGATTTGTAAGAGCGACCGCTGAACTGCTATAAATAATAACTTTATTTTGTATAACAATTTGATAGTAATTTAAAATTTCATAATAAAATATATTTCACAAAATTTTAAAACTTTTATATTTTTTAGATCTATTTATAATATTTTTCTCAAGAAATTTCGTCGGTTTTTTTTTGACTCATCTGTGCAATCTTTACAACCTTTAATTATCAGTTTAATATGATGTTAATTGGTTCGTAGATACAAAAAAATAACTATTTTATTGAAATTTTTCAAAAAAAACTGAAATTGAAAAGTGTTTAAAATAAATATATATTTGGATTTAACCAAACCAGTTTTTGTTTTCCAATAGAATATCTTGATTGTTGCTAAATCACTAAACAACCAAATATCTCAGGGCAAAATGCCAAAAACTTTATTTAATTTATCATATGTAATTTTTAAATATGGATATAAAATAATGAATTATAAGAAATTTCCTCCGACTTATATTTTTTGTATTATTTTTCCATTTGTGTTAAATAAATATTTTGGTGTTCGACATTCACAAATAATTGTTTGAGCAATTAACCGGCAAAAACCCTTTTTCAAATTAAAATTAGTATGTATATTTAGAGCGATGCTGCATTTTGTGCTTCTATAATTAAATCTTCAAATTATTTTGATTCAGCTTTCGCACTTGATTATTAAACAAATCAAAGTTTTTCATTGAACCCCTGTTGACGAATAAACCATTCATTGTACCGCCGCTAATCCTAATTTTGTGTTGATTTATTTACCCATAATAATCATTCTTTATTTAAATAAATTTGTAACTACTTAATTATATTCGCAAAAAATATGTTAAAACATAAAACCCCGTTCACTGATTATTTAAGACTTAATTGAACAAGCACTGGGTAAGATTTACGGTAAAACCTTACTTCAAACCCAAATACATAATTTCGGATTTTAATTATTCTTAAATTAAATTCATTATTTTAAATATATTTTGTTTAAAAATTCTAGATTTTTTATATTTATAAAAAAAAATTATTGATAATCAAGATTTATAATTTATAATAAATTTAAAAAACCGATTAAATAAACATTTCAAAAATAGGGTTTAGTTTTTTTGGATTACAAAAAATTTTTGTTCAATTTTTATTGATTGTTTTTTACGATTCCAATAGGAAATTCGTATAGATTTTTAAATTGCTTGTGATCATTATAATGGATATGTTCAACCACACTTTGGCTTATTTATTATTAGTTGGTTACAACCCAAGAACTTTACTAAATGATATAATAAAGTGTTATTGTTTTATTAAATTCTACCTTTTTATTAAATTTTTTTTGAAATTTGAGTGTCTTCTTTTTTGATTAAGTTTTTTTAATATATCAGATTTAAAAACAGATTTTTAATTTTAAAGGTTCACTTTCATAAAAATTTCTGTGAAAAATAATTTTTGATTATTATAGTCAATTTTTATCCCTTGTAGCCTCCATACAGCTTGTCGTAGGCCTTTTCTAAAAAAACCAAAAATATTGGTAAAAATGTAATAAATTGAATTAAAAATAGCTTTATCTTTTATTCATTTTGAGATTTTTTTAAAATAGTATCTTTTGATTCTTTTGGTTTTACTTAAATTGAAAGAATATTTATAATTTCACTGCTGCCATTTGTGCCGGCAAAAAAGCGGAAATTTACATATATTGAGAATAATTGTTTGCAGAATTCAAAAAGTTAATTTTGTATCGAAATTGACAATTTATAAAAAATAATGTTTAATTCATAAATAACTAACTGTTAACATCTATTATTTTTTAATATTAAAAAAATAAATAATATATATTTTATCTTCGTATATAATTTATTTATTTTTTATTTGTGGTTTTTATCAAAATTTTGCAAACTAAACATTTGAAAAATATAAATTCGAGCAGAAAAATCATTCTTTTTATACCATTGCCTTTTAAAAATTTATTTATTAGCTATTTTTGTTTTTCTGAAAATTCTTTTTAATATTTTTACATCGTGTTTTGTTGAACGCATCAAATATTTATATATTTTTATCCACAAGTAAAGTTAGAAATAAATTGGTTTCGCAATTCATTAACAATAGCCATTGCGTCCATAAAATTTTCATAAAAACATACAACTTTGTCAAATCGCATAAAGAAATCGGGTTTCCGATTTGTCACTTATTAGTTTTAAATATTTATGTTATTATTCACTATAGTTTTCTAATTTAAAATAGTTTAGCTTTTAACGATTTTATATAACAAATTGTGAGATTTAATGCATATTTGTTTTTTATTTTGATAACAGAAATCGAAGAAAAATATGAAGTAATTTTTGTTTTTTATTACATAACTATTTTATGTTTAATTCGTTTATTTTTGTTTATGTTACAATAAATGATGAAAACAAGTTAGTCAGTAATATTAAGAGTTTGAAATTTCGTTTCGAAACATTGATTTAGTATGTATAAATAAATTATGGAACTTTTATATTTCGTTCGTTTATTATCATATTTAGTGATTTCTCATGCAATTTTTCAAAATATTCAACTATTTTGGTTTCTTTTGTGAAATAGTTTTATGATTAATCAACATCATGCGCAATTTAAAATTAAATCATAGATAGTAATAAAAAAAGCTTAAATATTTATAAAGTTGTGCTTATAATTGAATATTTGACAATTAGCAATAAAGTTTAAGCAAAACCCCCAAAATTCTTCCGGCTTTTAGTCATGACTCATGACATAAAAAAGTTTCAGGGGGTGGGGGTCACAAACGGATAACAATCTTTTATTCATTCATTTCTTATTTAATTGTTTTTCAAATTTAGTTGAAATTAATTAATGAAGAAAAGGGTCGGAAAAAAAAGATAAAAGAAAAAGTTCCAGAACAAAAAAAAATCTTAAAAACTCATTTAAATAGACTTCATCTCATTTCAAGTGTAATTTACGAGTTTCATAAGACCCCGAAAATCTCGGTCCTTATTTAAGTACGATCTTTTTTCTAGTTTTCGGGGTTCGGGGTCGGGGCTTTTGTTTTTAAGATATAAACTGATAATTTTTTTTCAATTTTTGCCTTATACCATATAGTCAAATTTTTTTATTATTTTAGCTTACAATTTTTTATTATTCATAATAATACTTTTATATGCTTTTATATGCTTTTTTATTTCTTTTTATCTAAATATTTTTGAATATAATTAATTAAAAACGATAAGGAATTTTTAAAATGAACAATTGTGAAAATCTGTAAAAATAGTCAAAATTTCAAATTTTTGCTCCGACGCCTGGCCCCCAAATAAAAATAGTGGATTTTATTCAAAAAAAAATGCCCAAAAATTTCTGATCCCCTTTTTTGTTTTTCAAATTATCTTTTTTTCGCGGCGCTCTTTTTCTAAAGACTTTTAGGAGAAAGGGGTCCGGCGGTGCCGATAGGCGCCGCCGGAAAATTTTTTTTGAAAATTTGGATAGGTCTGTTAACAGAATTTGTCCAAAAAATGATAAATTTTTTTCGATTTTGAGCCAAAATTTTTTAAGGAAAAATTGGTTTTTTGAGGGGCCGGCGATGCCGATAGGCAGCGCCTGGCGAATTTTGAAATTTAAGGTCTATTTTCTAATAGTTTTTCACCAAAAATTTATGAATTTTCCTGAAATTTTATTTTATTTTGTATTTTGTAAAAAATATTTTGAAAGATATTAAATTTTCATGATTTAGTCAAGGAAAATTAAATTTTTTAATTTCAACGAAAGGAAGATTGGATCTAATTTGTCAATAAATTATGCCAATGATGACCAATTTTTATGGGATTTTGTTTAAAAAACTATAGTAATCACAAAAAAAAATAAATTAAAGTGAAAACGTCAACAGGTATCGAACTATGACAGAAAGTAATTTAAGTGTGATGCACTACTACTACACTACATTTCAAATAAATTTACTTTATTTAATAAAATTTGGCAAAATGGTTAAAAAAAATTCAAATTTCTTATAACTTTTTCCCCACAAAAATTCCATTCTTAGGGGTGTATATTTAACCCCAACCCCGATTGGGGTTAAGGGTCGGGGTTCGGGGTTGTCGGGGTTGGAAGCGTCGGGGTCGGGGTTTCCCCGAAAATGGCCAAAAATGTCGGGGTTCGGGGTCGGGGCGGGGTCGGGGACGCAACCCTACTTTGTTGTATTGACTATTTTATTTTTATTTTTTTTTTAATTTTCTGTAAAAAATTTTGCTATTTAATCAACTGAGACGCAGTTGGCCCTTTTACTACTAAGACGCAGTTGGCCAGACGCAGTTGGCCTGACGCAGTTGGCCCGTTTCGAGGGCAAGATGGATACACTATGGGGCCGGCCCGTTTTTGTACGGCTGTTTTCGTACGAGGGACTTTTTCGTACGGCCGTTTTCGTACGAGGGCCGTTTTCGTACGGCTGTTTTCGTACGAGGGCCGTTTTCGTACGAGGGCCGTTTTCGCACGAGGGCCGTTTTCGTACGAGGGCCGTTTTCGTACGGCTGTTTTCGTACGAGGGCCGTTTTCGCACGAGGGCCGTTTTCGTACGAGAGGATATTCAAAAAAAAACCAAAATAAATAAAACAATTGCATTTAAATCATACATATAGTAATTTTGAACAACCATAACTCGCTTCATTCCCAATTAAACTGACAAATTTGTTATCTAAAATAAAAATTTGAAAAGGAAAATCTTTTTCCAAGCAAATGCTTCATTTTTTATTGATTCTAAATAGGGTTGCGACCCCGACCCCGCACCAACCCCAAAATATACACCCCTAAGAATGGCATTTTCGTGAGAGAAAAGACAAGAAATTATACAAAATTTGAATTTTTTAACTATTTTGCCAAATTTTTATTAAATTTTTTTCCAGTTTTGAACAGCTCGAAAATCTTTTAGACTTTATAGAGAATTTTCAGATTTATTGATAAAGCTTATGTTTTTTGCAAAGTTAGGTTAAATATTTGATTAAAACCCATTCGATTAGCTTTTGATTATTTAAAATTGTATAGATCATCATACTATTTGATTTTTGTATTATTAGTCTTTCTTATTACAATTCCTATCATTTTTCGAAATTTTATNNNACCATACCAAATTGAATTTAATTTTTTAAAAATATTTTGATATTTTATCTCTGTTTTTAAAAAATATTTAAAACAATAATTGTTAAATTTATTTCAGTTAATAGTTGAATTAACTTTTTTATTCAAAAAGTATTTCTTTTTTATATTTATTTTGCTTTTGTTAAATTAATAATATGAATTTAAACTTGCTATCAGTGCCGTAAATTTTATCGTAGGTTCCATGAGATATTCTGGATGTAATTTTACTTCGTACTTGATTTCTGGAGTAAATTTTTAAAATATATAATATTTTATATGTAAAATATTTTTTAACATTTATGGTACAGAACATGAACATTATTTTTAATTTCAGCAATTTTGTACGTTTGAAATTTTTTCTATTTTCGCTTTTTGGGCCTATGAAATTTATTAGAATATTTGAAAATTCACAATCACTTAAATATGAGTCAATTTAAATGAATAATAAATAAAAGTTCTTTTGTTTATATTTTCGATTAGGATATACTTATATAGATTAATTCAAATTTCCATCGTGATCGGAGCCATAAAGGTGTTTTGTAATTTTACTAGTTTTTTTGAAGAATTTTTTTTTATCCCTATGTAGTCCATATATAATTTGGCGAAGGTCTGCTCCAGAAAAAAACCTAAAAACATTCAGTAATATAAATATAAATTTTTATTAATATTTAATTCTAAACTAATTGTTTTTCATTTAATTATTGGATTTTTTTAAATTCTTATTTTATACATTTGATCTACAAACATTAATATTTTAACAATCTTATAAATTTAATATTATTCTTTTATGCATTTTTTACTCTGCCCAAATAGATTAAATATTGGGTCAAATTAAAAAAATTGACTTTATGTCATAAAATTTCGAATTTTATGAATTCAAACAAATTGAGACAAAGACCAAATCTAAAAACATTAATCCTTTTTTCAATTAGATGACCTCTCCACAGCCTTTTTATCGCACTATGTACAAACTGTCGGGACCAGGGCTGGGCGAAGCTCGGCTTTGCACTCGAAGCCGAAGCCGAAGGCGAAGCCCAATTTTTATTCGAAGCCGAAGTCCGAAGCTCGAAGCCCAAAAAACCCGAAGTTTTCGAAGCCGAAGTTTTTTCAAAATTTTTTTTTAATTCCAAAAAATTTTTCATCACAAAATTTCGGTTAAATATCAAATAGACCAACAAACAACCCCTTTCGATAAATAAATATAATGATTTTTTTAATAATGTATTTTGTAAATTTTTAGAATACTCACAGTTTTTGAGTCAATTTAAAAAATAAAGGGAATTTTGGAACTCCGGCGGTGCCGATAGGCGCTGCCGAGAAAAATGTGAAATTTTAGTGACAGACTTAGTTCAAAAATGAAAAGATTTTGCGATTTTAATTGTTAAATTTATATTAAATTTCCGTCGAAAAAAAGAATAATTTTGAAAAATTAGAAGAAAAGCAAGTACTTGGATGGGAACTGATCCAAAGGAAACATAATGAAAAGAGCAACGAGCACTACCACTCGACCATGCGTGTGAACAAAAAAGGAAAAACAATAAATTAATAAATATATATTAATTTAAGTTTATCAAAAGCCCATCACTAAGGGTTCATTTTCACATTGAAAAATCAATCTTTAGGGGTGTATTTTTCCCGAAACTTCGGGTAAAATAGCCGAAGCCGAAGCACGAAGTTCGAAGCTCAAAAAACCCGAAGTTTTCGAAGCCGAAGCCGAAGTTTCGCCCAGCCCTGGTCGGGACCCACCCGTTTCGGCGCGCACGTTTCGGCGCCAGCTCGTTTTTCCACTTAAGTTTTTTCTATGGCATCCAAATCCAACAATCTTGGTATCATTCGAAAGCTCTTAACATGCTCTATTAGCCTTATCAAAAACGAAAAGTTTTTCAAGCCTTGAAAAAATTTTATTGAGAAAAAACTTGAAAATTTCGACTTTTTCACAATTTTCATGTATAACTTTTTTTCTATTTGTCTAATCGTGAAGCAATACTTTAGAAAAAGCTTCTAAACATGTTAAGCTTTCGAATGATATCAAAAGTATTGGATTTGGATGATATTGAAAAAGGTTAGAGAAAGTTATAGTGGAAAAACATGCTGGCGCCGAAACGTGCGCGCCGAAACGAGGTGGACCCCAAACTGTCGGCGTCGTAACGTCTACTTTTTAAATATTTTGACTATTCTCTTGTATATTGGGGCATTATTTTTGTACAACTCGAACTTATCTATTGTATTTTTTTTTCTTTGGTTATTTATTAACTTGTGTTTTTTTTTAATTATTATTTTCAGATTGTGTCGAGTCGATAAATTTTTCTTTAAATGAACTTTCTACTATTTTATTATTGTTGAAAATTTTCATTTTACTTTTTTATTAAGCTATTAAGCAACATAAAATAAATTAAAATGAACTAAAGTGTTTAATTAATGTAATTATTATTTGCTAAATGAATCTCTTTATGAACTTTTGTAGAGTTTTTCTATTTATTTGCTTTTAAAGCCTAATTTAATGGTTGTCTGATTTGGTTTTTATTTTGTAAATTTTTACATCCTATTTTTAAGCTTTTTCTTTTGAATAGATGAGAATTAAATAGTTTAAAAAAGCTTTAAATAAATCAATTTCTTTTGGATTTTTTAAGAGGCTAATTAATATTCAATTAGGTACTTTCTTTTTTTACTTTCTTACTTCCAATTTCTTTCCGAGGAATTCTTATTATTATGTTCGCTTTTTAAAGCCAAAAGCTATTGACTATGTTCGTTCTAAGCTTTATCACAATTAAGTTTTATATTTGTTTGCTTTTTTTCTCGAAAAATCTGTAAAATTTGCAGTTTTACGAAACGACAATTTTATTATATTATTAAAATTTTGTCTTTAAGCCAGTATTTTAAGAATTATTCTAAAGCATATAACGAGATTTTTATTTTTATAATCAATTAAATCTTTTTATTAATTTGTCTATTAAATCATTAATTTTATAGAATAAAATTTTAGCTTAATCAAATGGATTTTTTAATATGTCAGCATAATTGCGATAATGCTTTTAGTTTTTAATATGAGTAAATTTAAAATAATAATTTTTAATTTCAAATAATGAAGGACTGTTGATTTCTATAAATGATTTTTTTTAATGCTTTCATTTTTTATTCGTTAAATTATCACAATTTTGCAAACACTATTTGGAAAGAAACTAAATAATTGGATAGAATGCAAAAATGTAAATTTTAAAATTGCTCCATTTGTCTGAAGTTTTAATAATTTAAATAAAAAATCGAAGACGAAATAACCTCAAAACAAGTACGCCGAACGAAAAAAGCATAATTCTTAAAATAAACACTTAATACCAGACCCCTCAAAGCACGGATAAAAAAAAACAGGATGCCAAACTCAAAATTTTTTAAAAATCTCATTCAGAAATTTATTCAATAATTAAAAAATTGCCCAATAATTTACTGTCTTCCACTCAGATTTTTTTGTTATTTTATTTTCAAAATCCCAAAATTATTGAACCTGCAATTAGAGACCGGAAATTTCAAATTTGCGGGTCCTGTTGCAGGATTGGTATTCAAAATTTTTTACAGGACAGGATCCGGCAGGATTAATCCTGCAAATCCTGTAAATCCTGTATTTTCTAAAATATGCAGGATTGCGGACTGGGATCCTGCAAAATCCTGCGCAGGATCCTGTCCTGCGCCGGTCTCTACCTGCAATGCCGATAGCTCCGCCGGCGAAAAATTTGAAAATTTTGGATTGAATTGTTAACAGATTTTGACTAAATAATGCAACATTTTTAGAATTTTGAAAACCCAAAGGATTGAGGGTTTCAGAGGTGCTAATAAGCGGCAAAATTTTTTCATTTTTAATGCATTTATTAACAGATTTTTTCAAACCTTATGAATTAATTAAAGTGGGGTGCGATTATATATATTGCTATGGATCTATAAAGCTTACTAAGTTTATTATTTTAAAATCTTAATTATAAAAATGTTTGATGGACGGATAAAAAACGATGAATATTTTTGATGTGATTATTAGCTTTTTTATTTATTAAAAATCCTCGATGAATTAGCCCAACAATTTTACGAAAGTATCGGCCTAAAATACTGCTTTGTATAGAATTTTGAATTTTAATTTAGTTTTACACATTTAAAATCTTTTCCATGATATATCTTAATGATAAATAAATATTATATAACTTTAATCCATTTAATCCATTTACTTTTTAATCTTTTAAAATTTTGAATTAAATGTTTATCATTCATTGTATTTTATAGATTTTATAAGAAGCTTTTTTTTAGAAAATTGCAAAAAATTTTGACCTTTAAAAATATATGTGCCATTTTGAAATAAAGTTTTTTATAATATGCTAAAACAAAATTACACTTTTTATAAACTAAATATTTTCAAAAATCTCTAAAAAAGTTCAAAAATTTTCGATTTTTAATGTGTTTTTTAATTCCAAAAAGTCAATCCTGAGGGGGTGTGTTTTTTCACTTTTCTTGCATTTTTCATGCCAAAATTTCCAAAAAATGGCTACTCTAAATTAAAAATGACAAAATATAAATTTATTTTCGAAAATACCCTGAGTATGCATTTTATACATTAAAAACTTTACCAAATCATAAATTTTAACGTAGAAATTGCGATTTTTGAGCCACACCAAATCATCCGGGTCAAGGTTTGTTAGTTGTGCATTGGTTTGGGAAGCCGTGCACTTATGACTTGAAATCAAACAGTTATCCGAATCCCAACTTTATATTGGATACCCTTGGCCAAAATGTCGAGCGAGGAGGGCACTAAAGTTTCAAAAAAAATTGGATCGAAAATTCAGAAAAATAAACATCAAATGCATTTGTTGAAGTTAAAAATTTTAGTAGGTTAAATCATCTCGCCTATTCGGCGGTAAAAGAGAAAACCGCCTTTTCGGCGGTATGAAAGCGGTTCAAATCAGGTAATTTTCGAAAACCTAAAAAAGTTTTGGACATGGACATTCAGGTGAACCAAAATTGGACATTTCTAACAGTTTTAAATGGGACAAATGCTGGGAGCCGCTCGTTCCCCCACACCTAAATTTTTTGCAAAAAAAAATTAGAAAAAAAATCTGTTTTATTTCTTGAAAAATTTCTAATTGTAAGCAACATTAAAATTAGAATTGTACTTTTCTAGTTTTTTATTAGCATTAATTCTTAATTTTTCTATTTTGAACTTTTTATTATTCTTTTAAAATAAGAGATCTTTATCAACAATTTCATATGGTAACAATTTATAACTATTGGCTATAACGCATATTTAGAATTTAAGTTTCTTTTTTTTTCTTGTTTTTAAAACTAAACTCTTCTTCTAATAGCTCCAAGGCGCTATCCATATTTTTGAGAGGCTTAAAGTTTTGATTTTTGGTCAGAGTACGTTTTATTTAACTACAGAAATTTATTACTTTATTTCCAAATGTTTGTGGTTTAATGTCTTTCTTTGGTTTTTAATATTGTATTTTTTGCTATTTAAAAATTATCTTTTCTTATTTTTATAAAAACAGTTAATTTTCAAACGAGAAAATTGCTTTAATGTACAAATTTTCCCGGCTGACAATGAGCCTTATTAATTTTCTCTAAACGACTCAAAATTGCAAACCTTGCCCATTTCTATCAAAGTCTTTCATCAATTTGCATGTAGCCCTGGGGCCGGTACACCCCAAAACACAGCCGCCGAAACAAAGCCGAGACATAACACAGCCGGAAATAAATTTTTAAAAAATTTCATAACAGAATTTTTTCAAGAAAAAAATGTTAGAAAAATTTTCTTTGAAAATTCTATGCGAACGAATTTTTCTAAGATTTTTAGTAGATTATTAAAGTATTTTCATTTTTGAATTAATTATTTTAAATTCTTTATTAAATAAAAAATCTTTCTCTTCATTTCATATGGTAAAAGTGGAGCATCTGTTGTGATCTCTTTATTTTAATTTTATATCATTTATTTTAATTTAATTTATTATTATTATTATTTCATTTATCTTATTGTTTTGTAAATTTTGCAGAGTCGTTCTTATTTTTTATATCACTTGTGATCTGGAATGAAAATACCAGTCTTAACTCTGAAAGGTCGCAAAAAGATTATGGTATATATTAGAGACCGGACAAGAGGGTCGGTCGAACGGTTTCGGTTAAAAACCGAAAAAAAACCGAAACCGAAAAAAACCGAAAAACTCAAAAAATTCTCGGTCGAACGGTTTCGGTTAAAAAACCGAAAAAAACCGAACCGAAAAAAACCGAAGAAAAATTTTCGGTATATCGTTTCGGTTTCGGTTTTTTTTTTGAATTTTTATATTTTTTCCAAAAAAAGCAATAAAACATTTTTATTAACAGAAAAAGCTAAAGATCACCTCTGAACTAAATTGTAAAGCTATTGAAGCTCTATTGAATGGTGTACTAAAGTTTGGAAAATGATAGAAAAGGCAGTCAAAAAACATGTGTTTGCTCCTTGATTCTAAAAAAACCACAAAGCTTTAGCGATTTGGTGCCCTTTTTGACGTTTTTTTTCCGAAAAATTCCAAAATTCAAAAAAATCGGAAAAATACACCCCTAAGAAATGATCTAAAAAAATTCAGAGAATATACCTTTATGAAATGAAAAATTTTCACAAAAATTGTTCGCCAAAATTCTTTTTTTTCGGGACCCACGCGTTTGGGCGCGGCCGTTTGGGCGCTGGCCTATAAACATATTAAGATTTCGAATGTTACCAAAAATGTTGGATTTGGATGACATAGAAAAAAGTTATAGAAAGTTATAGTTGAAAAACATGCTGGCGCCCAAACGGCCGCGCCTAAACGCCAGCGCCCAAAATTTAGTTTTTTGAATTAGTTTTACGTGTTTTGCTCCCTAAAAATCATTAATAAAAAAAATTTAAATGCCTTTTTTCGTGCCTTTTTCGGGATTTTTGTGCCTTTTTTCAGTGCCATTTTGCGCTTTTTGGTGCCTTAATTGCCAGCTCTAGCCATAATTTTAGGGCCGGCGGTGCCGAAAGGCGCCGCCGGGAAATTTTTTTGTAATTTTAATGCTATTTGTTAGCAGATTTTGTCTAAAAATACCAAATTTTGGACTAATTTTTTAAGAAAAGATAGCTTTTTGGGGGTCGCGGTGCCGATAGGCGCCGCCGGAGGAAAATTTTAAGAATTTTTAATGAATTTTGTTAAAAAATGGCAAACTGATTTGTCAAAAAAGTCGGTCGATTGTTTCGGTTTTTTAATTATTTCGGTCGAACGGTTTCGGTTAAAAAACCGAAAAAAACCGAAACCGAAAAAAACCGAAAAACTCAAAAATTTCTCGGTCGGTTTTTTTCGGTTAAAAACCGAAACCGAAAATCGAAAAATACCGAAAAAAACCGAAAAAAAAACCGACCGGTCCGATCTCTAGTATATATTAAATTTTAACAACGCATTCTGGAAGACTATTTTAAATATAATATTTTGTATTTATATTTGGGGCATTACTTTTTTCTAAAAACATAAAATTAAATTTCTGTGCTTTAGTTATAATATCTGGTATAGGTGATTTATGTGCTGTGGAACATAATCATATGTTCTAATTTTTTGACTTTTTCATTAATCTTTTTTCTCATTTGGATTACTTTGTTGAAATTTCAAAAAAAAATTAAAAAGTTCGATCGTTCCGTTCCGATAAGCACCGTCGTGGAACATTTAATTTTAGTGCAATTTTCATAATAGAATTTTTTCAAACAAAGCCGAGTTTTATGGATTCGATACTGAGAAATTTTGGAAATGTCGGCTTTATCTGTTAACATATTTTCATAAAAAGTGCACTTTGGGCAACAAAAAATTAAAAAGATATTGTTGAAATATTTTTAAAAATATATAAATTATGGAAAATATACATAACTATTTGGGAATTATAAGCCCATCGAAATCTAAAACCATGGTAATTAACCAAAATTGAATACAAATAATCAATACCACCCGGTTATCGATTTGTTTTTTGTCCCAAAAAGCTGGTTTTCGGTTTCGGTTAGGTTAAATGACCGTGACCTACTCTAGTTTTAGACATAAAATATTATGTTAGGTTTTAGTTCGCAAAATTTCTCTCAATTCTTTTAAATTTTCAAGCCTTTACTATTGGTATTTTTTATTTTTCAAAAATAATCTTTTTTAAAAACCGAGAATTTTCTTCCTGCTGTATTTTAAATTATCATTCAATTTCTTATAATTATTAAAAATTGATAAATTTTCTAAAAATAATAAAATGAACAAATATTTCTTGTAGAAAATCAATATACGACTATATTGTATTAGAAAATATTTTAATAAAAATATATAATTTTGTTTCATTAATTATTTTCTCAAAAAACTCTCAAATTTATTTAATTTACATTTATTTTTTCAGTGAACTCATTTTTTATAAATAAAATTCTTGATGGGCATCAATATTATACATTGTCGAAATTTGGTCGTAAGGAACGTGCTGAGACGAACCGAAAATAGTCTCAGTGTCAATAAAAATATTTAAATTTAATTTTTTTAAAGCAATTCTTTTTTAATTGAATATTAATAATAATTTAAAATTTTCAAATTCAATAATGTAATTTCGAGGTTCTACTTTTCTCTAATCTTTTTATTAAATACAAAATAAATTCTAGCTTTCGTACCATTAATAAATGCAGAATAATTTTTGAATCGTAACATTAGTGGAAAAAGAATAGGGGAAGGAAAATTTATTGCAAAAAATGCATGAATTTATGGGGAAACGAATGAAGAACTTTGTGGAAAATTAGTAGCTTTGTTTTTTTCTAAAAATGAAAAATCCTCTAGTAAGCTTACTTGCCAGTCAATTTGATGGCTTCAAGATTTGAAATTAAAATCTTCACTTCGATGAATTTTTTTTGGTCGGAGATGGAACACTTTTATAGTATTCTTTTTAAATTTATTTTTAAAATATTATCTAATTAAATTTATAATTTTTCGAGACCGAATTGAATTGTATAATTAAGTTTAAATATTTATTGACACTGAGACTATTTTCGGTTCGACCTAGCACCGTAAGGAAGATAGTACCTTTTAATAGAATAATTATTTTGATTATTCTTTATTTTCTTTATAAGGCATATTAATTTGGGAAAAATATTTTTCATCTATTATTTTAGAAAAAAGAAATATAATGGATGCTTAATTTTATTGGTTAATTGTAAGTTAGTACATATTTTTGAATTTTTACATAAGTTTAGTTTTATTTCTGATTTAATTCTATTCAATTCCGCAGTTACCTGAGCCGCGTCGAGTCTCCATCTGCTCAACCTTTATTTGCTACCTGATCTTCGTTTCACCTATTTCATTTTGTACATTTTTTACATTGATTTGAAGTGATTTATCATTCAAAATTTTAAACTATATTTAAGTTTATTTATTAATTTAAAAATATTTGTTTAAAATTTTAAAGCTCATATGCACTATAAATAGTAATTGATTTTATTTTTTTATTCAAAAGCTTTTTTTTAAATTGTCTAAAAGATTCAGGTACATAAATATTATAAAAATTGATTCTATCCATAGTTCTTTAATTGTTTAAATCGTATTATCTTTTAGCAATTCGCGGCTTGTGAAATTTTTTTTGTTATTTTATTTAAACCTTTAAATATTTAATTAATAATTTTGAAAAATTTATTGCATTTATCATTTTGTTTATCTCACCTATATGACCTCTCGAGTATTGGGCTTAATTTAATTCTTAAATTTTTTGGTTTTTTGTATTTTATAAAACAATTCACCAAGTTATCCTAAAGTGGTTTTTTGTTTAAGCATGTATTAGGTTCTTGAATCGTGTCTTTTTCTCACTCGAATCATTTAACAATTTGGACGTTGCATTTATTTTTATTTATTTTAATATTTTATTAAATGTTATTTAATTGCTCTTTATTTCAAATGAGAATAATTTAATTTGCGCTTATTATTTTATCGCAAAAAATTTTATCGCAATTTTTTTAAAATTTAATTTGTTTTTTTTTGGTAAATGTTATAGAATGTAAAAAATATTTCGTCATTTGTTTCAAAAAATTATTTTGATTTAAATTAAATAAATAAAATCTGTCCAAATAACTCATCATTTTCCAGTCATTATGTTTATGGTTTTCCAAACATTAAGTTTAATTAATTTTATTTTTCATTTAATTAAAATTTAGATTGCTTAATTATAACATTTATTAAAATTAATAATATTTTGATTTTTTATAATATATATTATTTCGGAAAAACTTTTATTTCATAATTGCTGCTCACTTATAAAATAAACATTATTTGGTATCAACAAGTTTTCGAAAAATGATATAATTAAATATCAGATAAATATTTTTCCAAAGCTTAATGGGAAAATATTTTTGGGTTTTAGAAATGATATATCTTTAAGGGTTTAGAAAATTTGCAATTTCAAAATTGAAATGTTACTGAAGAAATCTCAAAATATTAGCATTTTTTCCATATCATAATTATTTTAAAATGCCCTTCCTTTTGCTCTACATTAATAATAATAATAATTTTCATAATTTTTAAGGATATTTTCATATAATTGTATAAACCATTTTATGTTATTTATTTCTTGAATTGCACGTGTATTAATGTTAGATTTAATTTTGAAAATACTTGAGATCAAGATGTAATTTAATGCTTAAAATTTATTTATTAGTATTTTTAAATTTTTCAAAATTATTAGCAATGAAACAATAAAAATTTATTTTGTTTTATTATAGTTATTATTTTATTATCTTATTTTTAAAATGTGTATATGCACTCATTTTAAATTTTTTTTCATTTTTATTAATTCAAGTAAAAATATTTTTTCAAGGTAAAAAAAGACATTTTAGCCAAATGCGCGTCCTTCTGGTGGAATTCCCGGGTTCCAGGCAATTTCCCTCTCGACTGGGGCCAATAGGTTTCGCGCAAATCGTTGTCCGACTTCATTCTTCCGTCGAGTGAAGTGTCGGCATTCACAAATGATCGGAAGGCATGGACTCGTTCTTCGACCGTCTTTATTTTTAAATTTTCCTCCCTTTAATTATTTTTTGAAGGTAAAAAAGAGATACAATTTTGGTATTCCATCTTTCTTTTTTCATTCCTTCTTGCAGCGTGAATGTCTTTCCAGTTCCAGGCGCTGCCTTTATAATTATAAATTTTAATTAAAATTATTTGTGTTTATGATCATTCCGTACTTACTGTATTTAATCCATTTTATTTTTATAATTTTATTTATTTAGTTTATCATATGGGTTCTTTTAGTTTTAAAATTAGTTTAAAAGGCGGATTCTTAGTTTTTCTTTAGATAAATGTATATTTTGATAAATAGAATTTTAAATGTTTTAATAATTTTTATATAATATCGTCCATGCTAATTCAAATGCTCTTTTCGCTCTTCCGAGAACCTTAGGTCCAATGCAACTCATTTGTTTGACTTATTTTTTAGTTTATTTTTAGCTAAGCCAAAAATATTTGATTTATAAAGCTTTTTAATTAAAACTTGAAAGTTAATTAATTTAAATTCCAGTTAAGACACTCGATGGGCTTTGTGTAATCCTCAACCGGATGCAATTATCTATCATTCTAAATAATTTTTAATCTCATTTTCAAGTATATTGAAATAAATCAGCAATAAATAAATTATTATAAAAGTGTTGTGTATGAGATAATTATTTGTCAATTAAATAAATGTTCAATCGACTACCTTCATTTTATAATAGTCGTTGTCATTTGATTTTTAAATAGTTTTTTTCTCTGTGTTAATCAATTAATTATTTATGTATGATTTATGAATTAATCACCCGTGAGAGGGGGCAGAATTTTCCGCTTGCGCCATTGCTTGAGTCTGCAACAACATCGGAATATGATTCTATCCTAAATTTTAAACAATATTATTTTAATGGTTAAAAAACCATTCTATCCTTTGTAAATATTGAAGTAATATATAATTCTAATTATTTATGTTTAATAAATTTTATCTTTTTAATTATATTTTCAGATTTTTATATTTATAAGTTTCAACAAGTTTCATTAATACATTGAAAGTTTATTATCAATTATTTTAATTTTATGCCTTGATAAGCCAACTCGAGAAACTGTCGGTGGATTATTTTAACGAGTGACGACACTTAATTCGGCGAGATCCATTAATTCAAATTTTTGTTGTCAATTATCTTGATTATGTTATAAAAGCTTGAATTTTTTCACTACATATTGAGCAAAATTTGCTGACAAATAACCAGGGGTGACAGATGTGCTGAATTTATTAGTATTTTTCTTAAATATTATTTAAATCGACTTTTTATAATTTCAATACATAAAAATTTTTTCTTATTATTTGTATTTAATTCTTATTTAATTTTTAGGTCGATTCTTAGGGTGTATATTTCGTTTTTATCTATTAAAACAAATATTTTACATTTTCGCTATTTTGAAACATATATATTATTATTTTATTAAGACTTGCTAATGCTTAATAAATTAACGATTTTACCTTATTTTATTTAAAATTATTTGATTTATTTATTTTGTATGGCTCCAACAAATTTTCGACTTTTTTGAAATCATGCCACTTGCATTGCTGCTAATCTTCGTGGTTGCGTACATGCAATTTTTTTATTTTTAGTTAACATATATAATAAGTTTTGGTCAATTTATCGAACTTTGATTAATAACTTAGTTTTAGGCCTTATGTTAATGATTGGAAAGCTTTTTTTGTTTAGTTTTTACGATATTTCATAAGTTTTTTTATCAGAATGTTCATTTATTATTTTATATACTGTAATAGATTAATTCGCTATAATGTTGTCATTTCCTCCAGTTATATGATGTCTTAATCATAAATTTATTTAAAATTTTTCTTTTTTGCTTTTAGATAATACAATGCGCTTCTATTTTTTATTTATATTATATTTTGTTCAGCTTTTTTAAAGATGATTTAAATATGGATTAATATCAACAAGAATTCGATTTTAATATTAACTATGTTGTCTGTTCATTTTAAATTTTATTATATTTTTTCATTAAATTTAATAAGTTATGAACAAAAAATGGATTTTTTCAATATTACCTACTTATCTGCTTTCGAAAATCAAAATATTTGTTAATAATTATTTTCACACTCAAGCTTGTATAATACTGTCGAGTGTAGAAATAATTTATTGTTTTTCGAAAATTAAAAAAATAAATTTAAATCGGAAAATTTCAGATTTTATTTAATTTTTGAACTTCCTCACAATACATAAATCGAATGATTTTTGTTTGTCAGAACTTTACCACAATCAGAAATTTATAAAGAAAATTAAAATGCATAGTTTTTTTACTCGCATAAACGAATCTATGTTTATCATGTCCATTATATAGAATCCTCGGTAATAAAAATAATATTTTCTTAATAATTTATTCTTTTGTATTTTGCTTATCAATGAAATTTCCACGTTAGTGTTCTATTTTAGTTATAAAATATTTATGTTTGCTTTAGATTCACATAATTTCTCTATGATCAATCATTATGTTCTTTCACGATTTGAGCAGATTTAGGGCTGAAGTTCCTCAAAAAAAAATGCCGAATTTAAATAACCACGATAAAGCCTACCTTACGTGTTGTAGCTGTAAATGTAAAGAATTTTTTCGTTAAAAGTTTACAAAATTCGTTCCTAAATTATATAATTACCACTGCATATGAATCAATGTGCGCTTTAATTTTAAAATATTTTATTATTATTATATCCTGAATGTACTGTATTTTCTTGAAAATTCGTTATTGCAACGCGCAGTTACTGCATCATTTGGAAAATCATCGAATTCACTAAGCTTATACTTTTAAATTAATGAGGTGCACATGTTTGCAATCAAAAAAGAAAATACAAAAGAAATAAAAAATTAGGGAACGGCCAAAATTTTGTGAAAATTCAAATTGAATATTAAAATTCTGAATATAAAAATAACACATTCAATAAATTATTTAAAAATTGCTTTAAAAATTGCATTTGGTATTGTTTTTCTTGTTTTGATAATAACTTTTATTAAAAATTTTTAGTTCATTTAAATAATTTAATAAATAAATAAAACTTTTGGTATTATCTTAGAATTGGTTTTTCTCTTACGAATTTTAATTTTATTTACGTTTTGTAATTTTTCATATATTTAGTGTAATTGATTAAATTATTAATTGATTGTCTTGGCGTTGACAGCCTATTTAATTTTTTACCATTTATTGTTAATTTTATTTTGTCAAAATATATTTATTAATTTGAATTTGAATTAAAAAACCTTCTACTAGACTTTTATTTCTTACTGTCGAATCATTTTGTTGAATTTTTTGTGCTCTTGCAAAACGAATGAATTTTTTACTTCAAACTCAAGCGTTATGATTATTTGATTTTGCAAAAATAATTTTTTTTTTACGTCAAAACCAATCGTTTATTTTAATGATTTTGCAAAACGTATGACTTTTTTTACGTCAAACTCTTTGTTGCATTTATTTCACTTAGATTGTTGTTGATATTGTATTTAAATAGATTTTATATAAAATTACCGTAACTTGTCAAGGATTATAATTTTTCGATAGACATAGTAAATTTTTTCAAATATTTTTAAAAATTTTGCACTTCATTTTTTTCTATTAGAAATTATGTTTCCATTGTTGTTACACTAAAAATTTTCTATTGGTTTAATTCTATAAAATTCGAAATATTAATAATATAATATTTAAATATGTAAGATATTTGAAATTCTCCATTAATGATAATAAAAAAAATTTCATTTTCTTGTTGGGACGGATAATTTGGGTAAGCGGGGTCAAATTTATTTCTTGAATTGTATCAAGCCAATTATCGATGTTTTCAAGAAGTTCATCTTGGTTGGTGTAATCGTTTTGGCTCAACTGATGATTTCATAAGAAGTGTTCGGGATAGTCATTTTACAAAATTAATTTAGACCGGTAGATTGTTTTTTAATTAGAAAAGAGATATTTAATATATTTTTCATCGTTAAATTATTAATTTTTAATATTGTAAGTAATTTTTTTTATTGTTTATGTTACATTTTTAATACAAATATTATTTTAATTTAAATCATTTTTAATTAAACATTTTACAATTCCAGTGATTCCAATTAAAAGCTTACTTCACACAGTTCCAACTTACATTTTTTGGTTTTTAACATGTTCGGCATTCTGAATTTGAAAGATTGTTGCGTAGCTGAGAGTGAACAGGTTAATAATTTCGAGAATATGTATTGTTGTTTTATAATTGGGGAAAACGAAGGGGCGTAACTTTTTATTTGTTCCAAATTTACAGAAAAATAATGTAATAAAATTTTGCCTTTAATCCATATTATTTGAAAATCTCCTTTTATCTTGGGTTGTATACTTCTAAATTGTTCTCTGTGAGTACATTTCTTTGTAAAAATTAATTTTAAGGACTTGATGTTCATACTAATTTTTAAGCTAAATCATCATAAGCTCGTTTGTGTCGATGGCAACATTTTCAAAAAATACATAATAATTTAAATTTCTTTTTTAATTTCTTTCAATATTTGATTATCTTCTTTATTGTTTTTGAACCGTCAATGAATGTCCTGTGATTTCTTTTGCGTTATAAAAAATAATTTTTATACCTATAATTTTTTCTAAACTCGAACATGCATATAATATTTCATTCTCCCCGGCTACATGAGGAATTTATGTAAAAAGGCGCTTTTGATTATTCATTTACATATATCAATTTGTTTTTCATTATATCATTTTATATATCATTTATTCATGTTCATAAAATATTTTATTAAGTCTTTAGGTAAATCATACAAACTTCTTTCTTCCTATCAAATAATATTTGCACTTAAAACATCTTAATGAAATTAATATTATTCTTTTTATTTAGAATAAACATGATCTTTGAAATTATGTTTTGTGCATTTTCTTGTCATCGCTTTGGAAAAATTTCCATTATTTCATTGTTGTAATAAATTTTTTTTTTAGTTTTTTCTATAAATATTCTAGTAGTTTAATTCTGTCATAGTATTATTTTTTTAATTCAATTTCAAATCAACATATATTTTTGATTTACCTTCAATTGAATTATTCTTGCTCACAAAATAATAACTTTTTTTCATGTTAAGGTGTTAATCTTGTCAAATAGAAATAAGTTTTATGAAAAATTAATAAACCTCATACGCAATTTCGTTCCAATTTTTTATTTCTTCATCGCTAAGTTTGTCATCACACTCTTTTTTGGATTTCCATAGATTTTGAAAGAATCTTTTATGTGCAAAATTACGGGTGAAATCCACCTCATAGGATCAAAATTTTTGGCAATTAAATGAATTACATTTCTTTTAGTTGTTCCCTAGCATAAAAAGGAAATTAATTTTTATTATCCAATTTTTAAACGATAAATTCAACTTTTTATAAAAGGCTCGGACCTATGAAATTTTAATTTATACAAAATAGAGAGCTTATATTAGTTGTTAGATTCTTCATGATTTGAAATAAATTCTCTTAAATTCATTGATGCAATTTTTTTAGCTTTTAAATTAATATTTATTTTTACTCTAGTCCAGTTTCGGTTTTTTAGGATTTAAAAACAAATAAAATAGTAAATTATATTTTTAATTGGAAATTTTTATTTAAAACTTAGAAAGGAACCAAATCTCAATTCTGCGCTAAAAAAACGGCGATACAATCCTTTGATACGGCTTTTTAAGGGTTTCTTGAAATGCGTCAGTGGGAATTTAAATGTCATAAAAACAAGTCTCCTAGGTTTTTGACGTCGCTGATCACGAATCCGGCATCCACTTCAGTCAATTCGAACTTCGGGACCAAATTCGAATAAAACTTCTAAAGTTTAATGACTTTCCTTTCAGTTTTGTTTCTGTGTGTTTAAACTTATTGTATCACTGACGCATTTTCTATTTTTTAACGATTTTACAAAAACTAGATTTAAAACTTTAAATATTAATATTTCTTTTAATTCGACATTTCTATGATTTTTTCAAAAAATAACAAAAAAAAAATTTATTACATATTTTGTACATATTATTTTTGCGATTCTTATTTAATATAATTTACATTTGTATTGGTTTTTTCTCATAAATAAGTTTAAAAGTGTTAACAGTTTTAGTACGACAGAATTTTATTTAAATTAATTGTTTCTTCTTAAATTAAAATGAGTGTTATTTGCATTTATAATTTTTATGTTTTTCTCTGTCACATTTTTTGATATTTGAATTTATTTATTAATTCGCGTGATTCCTCAAAAAAGATTGTTTCATTTATGCCAAAACTCAAAATCGTCATTCATGCTTCCTTTCGTGCTTCAAAACCGGCACATCCTGCAGCGGCTGCGATTCGCTTTGTCTGTTTTTTTTTAACTTTTGAGTTTTTCTCGTAGTCATCAGTTTTAATTATATATTTAAATGAAAATATATTTTCAACCTTTTGACTTCAAGCGTTTTTTGCACAAAGACTTGCATTATTGCAATAGTTCTTTATTCTTATTATGGCGTTTTATTAATAAAGGATTGTATAAATATTTTTTTATATAAAATTCGTGAAAGCAAACAAACTATTTTTACAAATCTATTTATTTAAAATCTTTTCTTATTTAATCTCTCATTTAATACCAAATAGTATTAGTTTAGCATAATTATCTTATACAAGGCAAACTTTTATACTGTATTATAAATCATTTTTATAATTTAAAAAAAATATATTTTTTTTTAAATTTGCAAAATTTAGATATAGTTGAAAATTTGGTTAAATTTTTCAATTCAGTTATTTCTAAAATGAAGCCAAAAATAAATGTTTTAAAAATATTCTATTAATAAAGGATAAAAAATTTATTTATTAATTCTCTCAGTAAACTTTCATTGTTCTTTTTTTGCTTTATTTAACTCATCGACTTTATTAAAAAGAAAAAATTTTTTAATATAATATTTTTATGAAATAAATCAATATAATTTATTTTGTTGGAACTTATTGTTATTATGTTTCTAAGATAATTTTTCAGTTTTAAATTAGGTAACAATATATTTGTCAGGTCACTCTTTTTTATTCACTTTAGTTTTAATATTTTTCTAACTTTCCTAACTTGTTAAAAAATCCGCCTAGATATATTTTTAAAATTAATTATTGATGATTTTCATTTTTAATAATAATCATATGTATTTTTTAAATTTATTTTTATTTATATAAACCTCCAAACTTTCATTCTGTTTCTCTTTTAAAATCTGAGCAGCTTCCGTCAAATTATTTTTTATTTGAACAATCAATTTTTTTCGATTTTTAAATATTTTATTATTTTAAACTAAGATATAGAATGCTTAACTTGCAACATATGCTTTTTATACTAATATATTACAGTGCGATTGCTGATGACACTATTCCGTCCTCGTTTCAGATTCAAATTATATATTAATTATTTCATTTAAATTGATAAAAAGTTTAATTTTAGAACTGAAATTTGTCATTAATTATTTCTATTATCTATTTATTTTTTACTTTTTATTTGTCACTAGATTTTGCCATATTAATTTTATAATTGACAAATTTAAATTCTTTCTTGTCAATAATCCAAGACTTCTAACGCATTCTTTCATTACAGCTTTTTATATTAATATTGCTTTCAGAAAAATAATGAAAAAAGTTAGATATTACATTTATATTTTTTAATCTTTAAAAGCATAAACAATAGAATAAATATTCATTGCCTCATTATGCCTCCATATTTTTTTAGATTTACATAGATTTTTTAAATGTTGACAAAAGCCCCCTCTTCTGTTTGTTTATTAAATTTGTCGATTTTATTTTTTAAACTTTTAACCAGGATTGATATATGTTTTCTAATATTTCCAGACATTTTTTAATTTTCAAATAATGTATTCTTTGTAAATATTATCAATAAAATAAATCTATTAATTCGAATTAAGCTATTAATTTTGAGATGATCTATAATTTTTATAAGCTTCATTTCAATGTTTTAGTTATTTGTTCGTTATAATAAAATTTATTATATTTCGAAGTAAAAAAAATGCCTTGGGGTGAGTGATTGGTTGACCCAAAATATTTTGATTGGATAATGTTATTTAATATTGTACTAGCAGATGATTTCATCTTATTTTGCATTTTATGCTGATGATTTCCCATTTTATATTTAAAGCACTTATATAAATCTTAATCAGGGTACGTTTTTCTATGATGAACTCGTTCATAAATTAGAGTCCTATGGATAAGTTTGGACCGATAACAGACAATTCAAATATATTTATTATTTATTGACACGATTCCCTGTGTCGTCACTTGGAAATGTTTATATAATGTTGACCCTTTCAGTCATTCTGGTCACTTGCCGTTTTCTCCTTCATTTCCATTTATTGATTGTCTATCCTCCGTCATTTATTTATATGTTATTTATCATTTATTTTTCTTTTTGTCTTTGCTTTATTAAATTGTGTAAGCTAAAGACATAACAATCTTCTTAATAAAAAAATTTCCTCGACGTTTTGTTTTCATATACCTAAATTATGTATAATTTAATATCTTATTAAATAAGTTTTATAGGTTCAACCCCGAATTGATTTTTAGAATGAACTCAAAAATTATAATAGGAATATTTAAAGATGATATTCGTAGATGCTAAAATCTGTCAAAATGTTTAAATTTTTGGTGTAAAATGATAAAATTTCATTAAAAACAGCAACAAAATTAGCTAAATGTCCGAATTTTGCGTTGGAAGAACATTTCGGCCGGAGTTATGCCGTTTAACGTCTCGCTTGGCGTTGTCCTGTACGTGACCAAAAATGTCTCCGATGCGCTGGCAATTCCCTACCCTTTTAATTTTCGGGACGTTCGTTTGAACGTGTCAATTTTTTACCTTTTGAATTGTCTGATCCTGATCAGCTGCCCTGATCAGACCCTCATGGACAATGGGGAGTCCTTTTTCAATGGCATTAAGCACAAAATTTCCAGCAGTGCTTATACTTGCCACAATTCTTTCATCGTCCGGCATTGGCGTTTTTGCGATCAGTCGCGACACAACATCGGCATGTCCAAATTCTGACGTGCTTTTGTATTCGATGTCGAAGTCGTAGCCTAAAAGTGTGATGGCCCAACGCTGCAATCGATTTGCTGTGCATGCTTTTATTCCCTTTTTGTTGCCAAAAATGGTTTGTGATCAGTTTGCAGTGTAAAATGTCGTCCAAATAAGTATTTATGGAACTTTTAACTGCATAGATCAGAGCTAATCCCTCCTTTTCAATTTGGGAAGTTCTTTTCAGCGGGCGTAAGCGAGCATGACGCATGCGCGATGGCCTTCAAATTGCCTTCCGGGAAACGATGACAAATGACGACTCCTATGCCATTCTCAGAAGCATCGGCAGAAACGACGATTTCGCGACCCGGGTCGTAATGCGTCAGCAGTTTGTCTGACTGCAGGATTTCAATGACCTTATCGAAGGCCTGCTGGCACTCATTCGACCAATTCCATCCCACGTCCTGCTTCAACAACTCATCCATTGGTTGTCGAATGAATCTCATGTTTCGGACAAATTGCTGATAATGGTTGATCATTCCAAGGAATGAACGCAATTCCGAAACATTGGTTGGCACTGGCATTTTAGCAATGGCTTGGATCTTCGAGGGATCAGGCATTCTTCCGTCTTTGTCGACAATAAAGCCCAAATATTTAATTTGGCTTTTGAAGAAGGAGCATTTTTCTGGCCTGATCCTAAATTATTTTTTTATTTAATTTAAATTTAATTATTTATTAATTATTGATCTTCCATAAAAAGTTATCCTTTGTAAAAAAATATTTACCAGAGGCATTAATATTTTATTCCTTGATTTGCGTAGCATTTACTTAGTTAGTACCTTGTTTACATGCAATGACAACCCCATTTTTCAAAGTAATACTTATGTTTAACTTTTTTTTATTACTTAAAATTAATATTTCAAATGCCTGGACAACCCCCGAGAAGCAGAAAATTTTAACTTTAAATTATTTTATATATTAATATAAAAATAATTACTATGTAAATTTTCAGCTAAGCGTCGATTACCCCTTCAGCTTTTAGGTATCGTTTCGGACCCCATTCTAATATTTTTGACATTTTAAAAAATTTGTTTTTTCTCAAATAATTTTTTTACTAATACAAGTCAAAAAAAGTTCTTGTTTAATATCCGTTTAGCCCAATTCCGAACACCTAACACGAGCTAGAAATCATAAAATATTTTTAAAAACATTACAGGCAAGTAGATTTCAACCCATGGCCCAAAAGCCCAAAGAATTTTGGAATTAACCCGGATTTATTTAATGAAACTTTGCTGAAATTAAATAGTATATTTTTTACATAATTAAATACCATTCAATTAATATTATTTATTTTGTTTTCAGAGAATTTGATAAATTATATTTTCTAAAGCGCATTTTCATTTCGCGTCGTAAACCTTCTTACACATGACAAGTAAGTCCTGCTCGCTGGGATTTTATTTTATCTTTAAGGTACTTTATAATTATGTAACTTTTCTTTTATGCAAAATAAAATCCCTATTAAATTTTCAGATAAATATTTTATTTTCTTCTTTTAATATTTGCCAAAGTATTAAATTTCTACAAATTTGTAAGTAATTATCAGCGTGCAACCTTTAAAACATGATGTTATATTTTTATTGAATTATTTTATTAAATTTCTCATTTTTATTTTTTTTTGAAAAATTATTATTTTAAATATTTTTTTGTCAATTTATTGTATAAATAGAAATATTATTTTAAATTAATTCGCAGCTACTGGACTAGATCATGTTTAATGAATTCAGAATTATTTTTTATTAATATTTTTTAATATATGAAAACCGATTGTTTGGTTAAACAAAATAAATTGAATTTTTTTCCTTGCCTTGCCAATCAATAAAATAGACTCGTGTATCCGTCTGGAGTATTTATTATAATATCAAATATATCTTCACATTTTGTAATTTTATTTTAATTATCTTTTAATTCGTTTATACGTCTGCTGTTTATAGATACAATTTTTCAAATATTCTCAGTATTTTTTTTCTGTAATAGTTTGTAAATTAATTTGGTTTATAGATGTCTTGTAGTATTGATTATAAAAATAAATTGGAATATACAGAAATGTATTTAATTTTTAAAAAATAATTTAATTAATGTTAAATAATTATCTTACTTTTAAATTGATAGTGACTAATTTAATTTTATTTTCTTATTTCTTTCATTTTTGGTCATTTGATGTTCTATAAATAATTTCTTTCTTCATTAGTTAAAGTAATTTGATGTACTATTTATCTGAATTTTTTGGTTGTTTTCAAGTTTTATTTGTATCCAAGAATTAGCTTTTACAATGAAAATTTATTTTTATTTTGTTATTTTTGAATATAACTGTTAATAAATATAGCTATTAAATCCGCTGCCCGTCAAAATGTCCAAGCGTCATAATGTCCAAGCGTCGAAATGTCCCCCAAGCTAAAATCAGTCAAAATGTCCCCCAATAAAAATTTGCGAAAAATCCTAAAATTACATAATTCTAAGGCTTCTTATTATTTATTTTGAAAAATCTACTCATTTAGACTCATATGGATCGTAAAAAAATTGAAATTCTCCAAAAAAGTCGTAAGCGTAAGTTCTTGGACAACAACGACAATGAAAACGAAGCAAATTCTGAGCACCGTGAACAAAACGACGAAAACAACGACTGCGACGATGAAATTGAAGAAGAACAAGCCATCGTAAACTTCGAACTCGGAAAAACTCAAAAGGGAGGCATTTGTCTTTGGTCAGAAGGTAAAAATTTTAATCGTTATTGAATTTTTTTTTCTAAATTTCAAGGATTCCGTTTTACGCACAAACAAAATGATTTGTGGAGGTGCAATGTGCGAGATTGCCTCGCACGCGTGACAATCACCGACAAAAGCGACAATGGAATGGCCGGATATTTCGGACAAAAAGTCCATAATCACCTCCCAGAGCCATAAAAACAACGGGTTTCGGACAATCATTGCTAATTAAGTAAACTAATAAAATTTAGGCAGAAATTCGGCGACAGAAAATACTCGAGTGCGTGAAAGCTGAACCCCGAATCAAACCGAATGCGGCTTCCGCCCTCGCAAGGACCAACAATGGCCTTGAAGCAACGCACCTCCATTTCTCTGTATATTTTCGTTTATGAAACCTCCAAAAACCCCATTTTAGAAGGGTCTTTGTCATCACCCGGCCCTTTCCGACTTTATTTATGAAGTCAGCAGAAGTATCGACAAGCAAGTGGACGCTGCTAGATCAGCTCGAAACTTCGTGCACAAAAGACACAAACGCTACGTGTTGCAGGACGCAGTCATCATGCGAATTTTGGCGGATGCAACATACAACAACGACGCCGAAATTCGTGAGCTTATGACCGCCCTTGGCCTGCAGGTTGAAGGATACGCAGGAAAACTAAAGGAATATGAAAATTTGGAAGATTCGACCATGCATACCCCCTAAAATTGTTGATTTTTTTTTATGTTTGTTATTTTATGTGATTATGATAAATTCTTATGAACTTCATATTCTGAAGCCTTAGAATTATGTAATTTTAGGATTTTTCGAAAATTTTTATTGGGGGACATTTTGACTGATTTTAGCTTGGGGGACATTTCGACGCTTGGACATTATGACGCTTGGACATTATGATGCTTGGACATTTCGACGCTTGGACATTATGACGCTTGGACATTATGACGCTTGGACATTTTGACAGCGCGCCATTAAATCGGTATTTTCTATTTTCTTTTGAACTTGCCAAGAAACGTTTTATCACAAGTTTTTTCTGTTCATAGGTATTTATAAATTTTCATCAAACGTAATAAAGCAAATATTTAATTTTTCTATTTTAAACTTTTTATTATTCTTCTAAAATAAAAGATCTTTATCAACAATTCCATATGGTAAAAATTTATGTAGAACACATATTTAAATTTTAAGTTTTCTTTTTTGCTTCCTTTTAAAAATAATCTTTTTTATTTTGATATTATTTCATATCGGGAATACATTACGTAAATATATGCTAGAATTTTGTATTTATTTGCTTCGTTTTTTCATCAAAATTTATTGATCAACAATTTAACAATTTTTTCTGATATAAATATTTAAAATAAACAATATCGAATTATTGTGAATTTAATAAATATTAAAAAATAATTACCTAACAGCTCATATCACTAGCAAAAATTTTTTCGTTGATTACAATTGCAAAAATTATTTTTGAAAATTTTGAATGCATTTTTATAATATTTATGTGCTTTTCTAACTTTTATTGGAAAATTAAATTAATTATTTAAAACAATGAAGAAAAATTGAGGTTATATGCAAAAGAGGAAAACGAAAATGGAATTAGGGGGAGGGAGGGGCATTTGATGGAGAAAGACTCATCGAGTGTAATCTTTATTTTGAATTTAAATACATATCTTTAACATAAGAATTAAAGATCAATATTATTTTTTCTAATTGCAACTACTATATGGATTTTATAGAAATTGTAAAGGCATTATGCCGATATATTTACAACCTTTAATTATTGAAATTTTTAATTATAAATATAAAATAATGAATTTTAAGAATTTGACCTAGCATTCAATTTTATTGCTTAAAAATAAAAATATTTTTCAAAATAAGAACACAATAAACCCTTTTGATATTTATTATATTCATTGTTGAAGGAAAAACCTTTTTTCAAATTAAAATTAATTTTATTTCATAGATGATAATTTTATTGAAATAATTTTAGGGTTTTAAAATCACTTTACCATACTTAGGTCCACGGTACCGCTCAGGAGGTGGAAACTGGTAACAGGGTTGGGAATTCCCTGCTACCCTAGGCCTTTTTATTAAAAAAAATAAAATTAATAAATTTTATTTTCTTAATCACTTTGCATATAATTTTTTTTGGTTGAACCCCAGTTGACAAATAAACCATTATTTTTGTTGACAAACAAAAATTCCAAACCATGAATCTTTAATCACCTGACCGAGCTAATGGCCATCCTTTTAGAGGTTCTCCCGTCCTATTGGCTTTTGAAATTACAAAATTGCACCAATTCACAGAATCAGAACCAAAAAACTAGCAATTCATAATTGCAACTCAAAATCATTTCAATGCATTTAGGCGTTGAAATTCAGGAAATTTTGAGATTCAGTTTGAATTAAAGCATAATTTCATATGCCAAAAAGCTAAAAAAAACATTTTTTAATTTTAAATCGCTAAAATATGTGCCAAAATACAGAATTTCGGATTTTAATTATTAAAACCAATTTTTGTAATTTTGTATTCATTTAATCAAAGATAATTTTCGTCATCAATACAAATGCTAAATATAGAGCAATTTGAGATTATTTCTTGGTCAAGTATTAGTCGTTCAAGGCAGACTATGTGTTCGGTCTGGGGTGTAGTCCACTCGGCCAAGTGGACTACACCCCAGACCGAACAAAAAGGAACTTCAAGTTCGGCTCCTCCTGGCGGCGGTTGATATTACAACCCAATTTATTAGTCCACCACGGCAATATTGTGTTGTCGAAAAACACTCAGATTTAGAGTTGAATAAGGAAACGCATTCACATCGATTACGCCGGACCATTTCATGGAAAAATGTATTTGATTGTCGTCGACTCATTTTCAAAATATCCGGAGATATTTGAAATGAATTCTACAAATGCATCGGCCACAATCTCCAAAATGCGCTCATTGATCGCGCACTAAGGCATCCCGGAAACAATTGTTTCCGACAACGGCACTCAATTCCAAAGTCACCAATTCGAAGGTTTCGTCAAATCGAATGGAATTGATCACATTTTTACGGCGCCGTACATGCCACAATCAAACGGACAAGCCGAGCGGATGGTCGACACCTTTAAGAGGGCATTTGCGAAAATAAAAGGGGAGGGAGTCGACGGCAATGTGCTCGACACTTTTCTTCTCACATATCGCACAACGCCATCAGACACACTGGATGGAAAATGCCCGGCCGAATTATTTCTTGGCCGAAAGCCTCGAATAGGCCTCGACCTCCTCCGGCCTCCGCTGTCAATTCCAATTGTCAAGGACGATAAAATGGAGGACCAATTCAATCACAAACACGGCGCAAAATTCCGATCATTTGAAATTGGACAATTGGTTTTCACACGTCGGCACAATTCAGCGGAATGGCGACACGGCAAAATCATCGACAAAAAGGGTGTAATTTACACCGTCGAATTGCCAAACAATTCTCGCGGCCGATTTCATGCCAACCAAATCCGCGCACGTCAAATTCCGGATGAGGACATCGAAGACCCGCTCGATGTGATCAATGGCACTTTTGGCCTCCCAATTCCATTAAGGGACCAAAATTTGGCAGAAGTCCCGCCATCCAATCAATCACCGCCAGTCCGCCGTTATCCGATTCGAAATCGCCGGCCTGTTGACCGCCTTCAAATCGACCCCAGCCGATCGTCCTATGTGTGACTGATCATGGCACTGATCAGTTGGACTTAAAAGGGGAGGTGTTAGAGAGGCAAATAATTCAAATATTTGCAATTCCCTCTCTTGGGCTCTTTGACCCCATATTGATTTTCCCCATTTATTCCTGCCCTTCCCTTCGTCCAGCCCACATTCATTCTGTTATATTTCCTTCTTATTTGGTGCTCCCCAATTTGCTCCGTCCCTCCGACAAATATTTTTTGTATTATTTTTCCATTTGTGTTAAATAAATATTTTGGTGTTCGACATTCACAAATAATTGTTTGAGCAATTAACCGGCTCAACATTGTGTTTTTAATTAATATTTATTTTGTTTAAATTTATACTCTTATTGTTAAATTCTTTGTGTACATAGGCACAAAAACCTGCAGCGATACTTATTGATTTATTTATATCAATTTTTGTGTCAGCTTTTTATATTACATTTTTGAAAGCATGTAATAATTATAAAAACTGCTTAGGCACTTATTTTATTTGCATATTTTCTTTTTTTCTTGATACGGCACAACCAGAACCCTTCGGCGACGGCATTTTCTTATCTTTTAGTCTAATTTACTGTCGGATTGTCAACTGTCGGAATGTCCACTGTCAGATTGTCCGGGAGCCAAACGAAGTGGCCTCTCTCTCCCTTTCCCCAGCCTGCGTCCGCGGCACTTTCTTTTTATCT